>JARVZY010006870.1:0-25130 GCA_030686995.1 Artemisia argyi | reverse complement strand
GACATTTCTTGCAGTTTTTTTTAAGGACCTTTTTTACATTTTTCGAAAAGTTTAGGAACATTTTTTGCAGTTTACTCTAATTAAATTTTGTTGTTAAAAAAATTAAAAAAAAAATAAAAATAAATAAAGTCGTCTAAGTGTGGTAAAAAATCGTATGTAGGTCGCCGAAGAGAGAAAGCTGGCATGGCAGGCAAAATGAAAGTCACTGGAGGTTTTTGCGCAGTCTTATAGTTCGAAAAATGTTCATTTTTCTGCCATTTGTGGAAAGTGTGCGTTTAAGATCGTCAAATACACAAAAGGTATTAGTGTATTAACTCACTATGAGAAACTGCTATTAGATAAGATAGTTTCGGAACTTTAGTCCTAACAATGCCTATCCATTTAATCTTCATTAAGCATGAAAAATAAGCTTATGTAAAAGGAAATCGAACTAACTTAGGGCCCGCTTGTTTTGTAAATAGGTTTAGTTTGGGATTATGATTTAGATTAGAGTCGAAAGAAAGTATATATGCTAAAGTATATGATTGTAATGAAAGTTGTTTGTTTTATATACAGTATATTGATAGAAATAGAATATAATGTACGATTAGGCCGGGCCCACTCATATGAAAGAAAGCAATTGAATAAAAACGTTAGATAAAACGTAAAGAATCATAAATTTTATTTGTTTACACTAGTTTCAAAGATATATTGTCACTGAAGTTATCTAATCTAAGGAGATTCGTAGAAACCCACTCGAGGGGAATCTATATTGTTCCAAACCTAATCCGCACACACCAAACAAACGATATTTCTATGTATTTTCGAGCAAAATACATCGAAATCGAGTCGAACCAGAAAACTGAGCCGAACCGATCCGGCCGAAACCGATTCGATTTGGTTTTCTGTTCTATATATTTATGATTTCGGTTTCAGTTCGGTTCTGATCGAACCAAAACCGAGAAAAACACGCCTACACCATATAAACCAACCTAAACCAAATGAACCAACACAAACGAACTGAACTGAGTCACTTCGATTCAGTTCTCAGTCCATATCTTTCATAAAATCGGTTTTCTGTACGGTTTGATTTTACCCGATGCTCAGCAGTCTATGATTATGATACTTATATTTAAAAGTTTCCAAGCAAACACACCCTGGCCTTAGCTTATAAAACTGAAAACAAGATAAAACAAACATATAAGCATGGCACAACTAGGGGTGTTCATTGATCGGGTAATAAACCGAATAAACCGAAAACCGAACCGAACCGAACCGAACCGAAAAAAATCGAACCGAATATATAACCGAACCGAACTTGTTAGAATTGAACCGAACCGAATTAGAAATTCGGTTTTCGGTTTGGATATGGGTTTGGCTATCTGAACCGAAAACCGAACCGAAAACCGAATTTATATAAATATATATTTTTTTATACATTTATATTATTTTATATATAAAAAATATCCACTAAAATTTTATACTAATATAAAAAACATTTTTTTATGCTTGAAATATTTTTTTTCCCAAAAATATTTATAATTAAATTAAAAAATATATAAATAGTGTAATTCAAGTACAAATTTCGGTTTTCGGTTTTGACCCATAACCGAACAGAACTTCGGTTCGGTTCTCGGTTCGGTTCGGTTATAGATATTTTCAGTTCGGTTCGGTTTTCGGTTATGATCCAAAATTTTTTTTAACCGAATAAACCGATTAACCGAGAACCGAACCGATGAACACCCAAACATAAAGAGTAGGCCCAGTTTAGAAAATAATCTGGCAGTCTGGCCCATATTTAATCTTCTATTCATACTTTTATCCAATGGGTCATGGTCCATTCAATATAAACTAACAAATACATTTTAAAATTGTAAAAAAGCATGTTATTTCGAAGTCAAAATATAAACTCAAGCTTAACTTAAAATCTTAAATAGGGGAACAAGCTCGAGCCACTCGTAAATAGCACGGGATCAGATCTGTAAAAAGCTCGAATAAGCTGAGCGTAAACGAGCTCGAGCCTAAGTTTGGGCTCATTTAATTATCGAGCTCGAGTTCGAGCGTTATATAAAGATGGATTAGGCTTGCGAGTAGGGCTGAAAACGAACCGGACGAACACGAACGGAGCTTTGTTCATGTTCGTTGATTTAATTTTAACCGAATAAATAAACGGATACGGACGTTTAAACAGACGAATTTTCTTGTTCATGTTCGTTTATTAAGAAAATGAATTGTTCATGTTCGTTTATCTTCGTTCATTAAGACACTAAATGAACGCTAAACAAACATAAACGATCGAACATAAATGAAAATAGACAAATAAACATAAACTTTATTGAATTCTTCACAATATATTGTTTTATAAGTATTGCATTGTTTAAACAAACTAATTTTTAAAATTATAAAATTAAAAGATATGACATATGAACATAAATAGATAAATAAACATAAATGAACTTTAACGAATACCTAATCGGACGTCCACGAATATAAATGAACGAATGAGACTTTTGTTCATGTTCGTTCATTTAACTAAACGAACGTAAAATATTGTTCACGTTCGTTAACTTAATAAACGAACGAACATAAACGAACTTTTTACTGGACGGTTCATGAAATGTTCACCGAACGTTCAGTTCGTTTACAGCCCTACTTGCGAGCTTATACGAGCTCGACGTATATTTATTGTTTATACGTGTAACCATGGGCAGAGATAAAGGGGCACAAGGTGCATGTGCCCCCTAGCGAAAAAAAATTAAACGAGCTCGAGCCTAGTGTGAGTAACGAGCCTTTAAGCTCTATTTCCTTCAACAAGTTATATATGTTAGTCGAGCCCGAGCATAACTCGAGCTCGTGAAAATTTTAACGAGCTGAGCTCGGGCTTAAACAGTGAGGCTTGAATCGAGCTCGAGCCTGAACTCCAGCTTTATTATATATTATTATAAACGAGCCGAGCTCGAGCTCTGACAGATTTAGGCTCGGCTCTGCTAATTTCCGCCCCTAGTTATAAAGACGATGTTGTTTATTATTCATGCCATTTTACACCGAAACCTCGAAAGGAAAACATCATTGTGATAAAAGAACATCATGATACTATGAAGTTTACACACTAACATTTTACTTTTTATAACACTTGTCAGTCAAATCTTGTTCCCTTTTTTTTTAACAGAAATTTGGAAATACATATCAATTTTACTTGGGAAATAACTAGTTTAGAATTAGACATCACATGAAAAACTAGACATGTGCAACAAATCAAGGTAGAAATACTTTAATTTTTGTTAGAGTTAAATTTTATCTTGTTATTACGTTTAAAAATAACTTTGTAGATAAGATCTTTTATATAATAAAATAAAACCCTTATTGGAAATTTTCATTTAAAAAAAATAGTATGGTATGATTATAACTTTATAAGTAGTAATTTCAAACAAGCTCTATGAAGTTGCTTATTGTAAACTATTTATTTTAAAAATCAATAAGCAGATAAGTGGTTTGGGTAGTAAGCCCACACAATACCGAGAAAAGTATTAAATTTGATAATTGATGTTTATGTATTTGTACCAAAAGCTATTATGTTTGTTTTGAAGACGTAGACAGTTGAAACTTTGAAGATCATGGAACCTTTTTTAAGTTAATTTTTGTCAAACATAGGATAGTTTATTGCATAAATTTTGTCTATTCTTGATGCTTGACACTTATTGTGTATGCAGGTGTGCTTTCACAAAAGGTGATGTAATTCTTAACAAATGGGTTGGGCTTTGGTTATGGATTTGTGGAGTTGCTTCACTTTCTACGAAAGAATGAGTTAGTGCTGTGACGCGTCTTTGATAGTTTTAGATGAGATTCTTTTCTAAAACGTAGTATGGTTAAAAGCCTATCTTTAATGTAGTTGTGAATAATCATGATTTTTGCTCCTGTGATATGTGATCCATTGTTTTTGAAAGTAGACACATTTGCCTAATAACATTACAATTTCATGACATTTATAATTTGCCTTAGACTTCCTTATTGCTAACATTTAAGTAAATTGATTGCAGATGAGAGTCGGCTTTGATCGTTTCGGACTAATACCACCAAAGACTCCTAATATTGATCAAGTTATGGTGTAGATGGTAGATGGCCAAACTTTTACTTATCAAGTATTCTTGCCTTTGTACAAGATCATCGAGATAAAAAAAACCAAAAAAATAAGTATGCTGTAAGTCTGTAACAATGGAAATAAACAGGGTAAGAATCATATTAATTTTATATTCAGTTATCTTTGATCTGCAAATTTGAAATCTATTCATTTGTTCTTTTGTTAGGTACAAGTACTAAGCAACATGGACACTGGATTTCAGACTTGCATCACATGTTTGTCAATGTTGTGGCCCATCTCGGAGGCTCAAAAGGTAAGTTGTCCATATTTTATAATATGAGCTTTGCTAATAATAAAATAAAATACCTTGAATTATGAATATAATTTACTTACGATAATCATTTGTAGCTGCTGCAATTGCTTTCAAGGTATCTACACTTACGAAAGTTGACGGTGTATGAATGCTCATATATGTCCACACTTTCAAGTAAGTTAAAAACTACCTTTTTTGCATTCTAGAAAGTAGAAATAGTAAATGTAAGTTGATCTCTAAAATTAATATTACTAAACTTTCAGTAGGACAACTTTAATACAAGTCAAGTATAAATATTAAGTAATCCTAAGCAATTGGGAAATTCATGAGAAGATAAGAATCTATGTTTCGTAACTTTAATGGTTATAACAAGGAAAATGGGTTAATCATTTAGTTTTTGGCACATTTAGAAACCACCATCAGGAAACTGCTTCTTTGAACTTCCGATAAACCTCAAACTTACATGTCTAAAATATTTGATAAAGTTGTTAACTTTACGATTGTTTGATGTACACAGTTTTGATTTTTATTGTTTTTGTTTATTTGTTTTGGTTACAAGTTTGGTTATAAGTTAAAGTTAAGTATATGGTTGCTAATGAAGGGTCTTATTTTGAGCTGCAACCAATGGCTCTTTATGACTGGTATGCCTTTTTTTTTTCTCATATCACCTCATTTAGTACCAGTGTGTGTTGTAAAGTACTCCATTTTTTATTAATCAAACTTACGAGTTTACCTTTTATGATGATATAAGCTGATTAATAGACCGGAACTTTCAAATTAAGAAATCCCAAACACTCCCACGAATATAGGTTTGAATGGCTTCACGTTCTGATTATTTTGAGTTCCTAAAATTAAATTTGAATTTGTAATTAGTGTTTCCGTTTCATACCAATTGCAAAAGGGCCTGACATTACAGGTTTACCTCTTTTTATAGCCTAATTTGATAGACGTTTACAGAGACCATTCCATAAATTATCGACTAAAATCTTAGGTAGATTAGTGTAAATATAGACAGATCAAATGTGTTGGGTAATGGGTCAAATTGGTAAGTTTTTAGTACGTGTCAAAATGGGTTGGTCGGGTTGGCTACCCAAAAGAATTGGTAACATGAAAGAATAAATCTAGATCCCAATAGGCAGTACAACATTTAATAACAGGTATGGGTAAGAGGAGTGTATTTTGAGAAAAAGTTATGCAATTTTTGTGTTTTATATTTGTATTTGCTCGAGAATTTGCTATTAAGTTTAAGATTTTTGATATGTAGGAGTGTTATCCATGAGATTAACATATATCATCTCCACAAGATGATGAAGATTTCGTAATTCTGGGTTAAATGTCCTTTACATAGTTCTTTATGTTTAACTTTTGATGTCAACCATTGTTAGTTTTTTATTGTTACGACAATATTGGCGATGTTTAACATACGATCTCAACCATTGTTAGTTTTTTATGACTACTAAAGATATCAACTATCTAATTCAAATGAATCATCATTCCATTAAGGTCTTTCTTACAACATGTTCTTTAGATATTTGGGCTTAGGATCAATACTAATCATTGTTGTGTAGTTTGAGCTATTGTGTTAGTTTCCATCTATCAACCTTATTTTTTTATAGTGTTTGTCAAAATAGTAAATTATGTTTATATTGCTTTGTTACTAAAATACTAATTTTGTATATTAATTATGTTTAAATTATGGTTTTTGAGGCTAAAGGTTGGGTATGCACTTAGCCATTGGGTTAAGCCAGGTAAAGGTAATAATTGGGATAAGGGTATGATGTTACGGCTCAGTTCCTAGACTATTGTAATGGGCTTAGGAATGGCATTGTGGCCGAACTCAATACGAAGAGGAAGGGTGGTTATAACGATTTTTTTTTTTTTTTTTTTTTTTTTTTTTTTTTTTTTTTTGATTTGTTAGGAAAGACAGTTGATCAGTTGTGGGCTGATTACAAAGCTCAAGATTATTAATTAGTCATTTTTTCAAATAATGTAACAACCCTTTATGTTTTTTTAATTGTGGTAATGGACCTTGATATGTTACGTATTTAAACTATAAGATTGTAAACTAGAATAATAGGGCATCTGCTATGTGTTTATGCTTTTGTCTATCTGGTATCTACCCGAACTACAAATTTTACATGGCATTAGACAAGTCACTTGGAAAGCTTGGAAGCCAACCTTGGCAAGCTATAAACTTTTAATACCATGCTAACATAAGTATCTACATCAATGTATCAAAACTATGCTTCTCTTAATTGTATGTTGAACAAAATTTATAGGAAAAGAGCGGTAGGCATGATTATCATACATAATTGTGTGTTTGTTGTTCTACTTATTACATCATGAATAAAGATTAGCTCTCACATTCTAAGCCAGGCAGAGTTGTTGATGCAAGAACCGAGTTACATAGGATGTCGGGCGAGTTAACCTTGCATTAATTTGAAACATCGTGTATGCATCTAAAACTCACGATGAGATTTGGTAAGTTCTGTTCGTCTTAATATTATATCATCAGTGTTACGTTGTTAGCTTACAACTAAAAATTTGGTTGGTACATGGGACTATATTTATGTTTACAACTCTTTTATAGACTAAAATCTAGCGGACCTTTGCAAAGTATCCATACTTGACAGTGTTGCATATTTGTTCAATGAAAATCCGTATAGAGGTGGTAAGATCGGCTGTGTAACAGATCAAATCATTCATTTTAGTAATTAGTAGGGATCGAAAGTGTTACACAATGTCCGGTTGTAACACCCCCTAATTTGAAATGCGGCAGCGGAATAAAAATTAGGGTGTTACGGTGAGGATCGAAGTCATAATGATAGAAAACGACTCGAAGAGACGTTTTAAAAACATAATTTCATTTATAAATATTTGAAATACAATAGGTCCTTATCAGAGTATTATAAAAACTTGATGTTTTGAACTAAATCGAACATCATTTATTTTACATCATATTTGATTTTAATTAAACATAATTTGGAGATTTTTGCCGCCCGTTCCATGCTTGCTTCCCCTGTCAAATACCTGAAATACATGCTTAAAAGTCAACAAAATTGTTGAGTGAAATCATAGAGTTTGAATTTAATAATCATTTTGATACACAAGCAAGATTGTATTGGAAAATACAATCAGTTTGAAAACATTGATATTGCAGTTCATATATTGCACTAAGTCTCATGACACGCAAACGTTAACAAATACCATAACGGCGGGTGTATATCAAATCAATGATACATTTTTGCCCTCGTGTAATAGGTGATTTGCCAGTTCCTATTTTTACTCAAATATAATTATCACGACTAATGCGGCTAACCACATGCATATGGCATTCCGTCAAGCATTAGTGGGACAGGCTGTCAAACCTTAAATAGATCTATTCATTATATTCGCGTTCACCGCAGTGATTAATGGTTCATGAATAAGGGTCTTTTGGCAATAGCTAACTTAGGCATATATCAGTCAGGAAAGCATACAGAAAATACTTGTGATCTATTTATAGCATGTATCCCCCTCACGGAGTTTTTGAAAATAATTAAATGTGAGGCTATGACTCACCTGGATTGATACTGAAAATGAAGAAAATAAAGTCGGATGAATTTTATGAAAACGGCTTCGAAACACAACCTGATAAATAAATTTATCTAAGAAATTGACCAAAAACTATTCGGTGATTATAAAGAAAATAACGAATATTAGATATTCGTTATGACGATTAAGTGATGTGCAGTGAAAATATTATGATATGCATGATATGACAAAATATGATTTTTAAAAATTATCCATCGAAGTTTTAAATATAACTAAAATCTTTACCTTTTAAAACATCGTTATATATTATTAACGTTAAGTTAATAATATATATATATATATATATATATATATATATATATATATATATATATATATATATATATATATATATAAATATAAACAATATTTAAACATGATATGAAATAATAAAAAAAATATATATATAAAATAAATAAGAATGATAAATAAATTTAGTCTTTGTCTCCTTTTCCAATTTTTACCATTTTTACACTTAACGATACTTGCGTTACACCGTTAGTCCTTTATATATATATATTTCAACTATAGTCCTCTACTTTGTCCAAAAGTCCATACAAACCTTCTAATATTTATTTTTATCACATTTTATCCTTAAATTTCTGTATTTACAGGTTTAGTCCTTGATTTTCAATATTTACACATTTAGTCCTTCTAGGTGTCGTCGCGTTACATTTTTAGTCCAATTTTGTAAAAATGATTATGGAACTTTTCTAAAATTTTCCGAAGCTTATTTATTAGGTTACAAGCTTATTTTAACTGCTTATTCATTTAAAAGCTTATTTTTATAGCTTATGGGCCTAGTTCGAACAAACTTAAGGCCCGTTAAGATTTTTGGAGGCGAGGGCATGGAAAAAGTTTTGGGCTTGGCTTTGGACCATTTTTAGGATTCTAAAAACATATCTTATAGGCCCAGTGGGCTTACGGATTTTAAACGCTTAGTGGGCTTTAGTTAAGCCCACTCGACAATAATGAAATTTTTATAAAGATTTTTAGTTTTGATACTCGGTTCATGTACATTCAAAAGGGGTCGTTTAAGATGTCAAAACGTGATTATTTTTACATGTTGTCTACATGAAAACTTTAGTTTGCTAGGTGGTCTATGACGTCGTGAAAAGATATGGTACCATTGTTAAGCTAAATTTTAAGTTATACGTGTGTTTAGGGGTATGATTAGGTCGGTATATAAACTTGAAAACTAACAAAATATTACTAAGTGTTATTCATTTGTTATATCGATGGATGTAGCTTTAAAATGAATGCATGACATGATTAATACGTTACAACTAATATGAATGGTGTGTGCTTCGTGATTCCTAAGCCATCCAAGATAGAGGCAAACCACGTTTCGTGTACTAACAAAAATTATATAAGTGAATTTAACGTGCAAAGTGTAGACTTGTAAAACAAAGTATACGAATTGCATGAAAACATGAAGTCGTATAAAATGAATTAAAAACAAACGCAAAAGACTTACAAACACTTCTAAGGTGAACTAGAGTCGAGCTAGGAAGAAAGAAACACAAGAATTCACTTCAAACAATATAACCCGATCGTTATATTAATTTCTTTGAACCCGAAATCTTTCCTTTGCTTCCAATAATTTACCACGACTTCTAAGTCTTTCAAACACAGTTCGTAGGACACATTTACTAAGTGAAAGAGTGTGTGAAAACAATATGAAGAGTATGCATGCATGGACGTACTATATATATACTAATATATATCTATTTAGTAGAAAATTTCAATGTAACTTCTAGATACACTATATCATGTCAGTAACTAGTTCATAGGTAGGGTTTTATATTGTTTTAAGATAGTGTGTGAGTGCATAAAATATGGAAAGTGTTGGGTGATTCATTGCCCTATGTCGACCACATTTATATTCATACATACGATTCATAAATCGTTTACTACTCGTACAAACTTGATCATCCTTAACATTTGAGCTTAGAATCATCCTAGGAATAATATTAGGAACGTGTAGAAACAAACTAGATTCAAAACGGTTAAGTTTTGAATATAGTTCAAATCGGTTTGGTGTTTAAGGTTCGATTACTTTGCCACTTAAAAGCATATCAAAACTCATCGTAGGAACACGAGACTTGACACACTAATAGTTGGCTAGTAGGGTAACGAGATGGGAAAATAAAATTCGTACGTCGTGTGTAAAAATTAGAAATAAACGAGGCGTTTTGGGGGACTCTTGAACTAGTCGATCGGATTAAAACTAACTAATATTGGATTTTGGGCTAATTGGTGTGGGCTTAGGAATAGTGAAATTGGATTGGGCCGAAAATTATTAAGGGTCCGGTTTGAGTTAATTAGGTAATTAGGAATTCTAATTATATTTAATAAATATAATTAGTATTATGATTTAGGTTTAGGATTAAATAAAGATTTTAAGTTTCGTGTAACGTGTCGAGGATTAATTCCGTCATTTCGTGAATTATATTATTTTGTGAAAATCGCCAAAATAATATAATAAGAAAAATTTTAAATTTTTCCGAGAAAATGGGAATTAGAAACGGTAACGAAAGATTATTTATTTATAAACGATTTGATTACAAGAAATTTTTACAGGGTTCTACAGTACCCACTTGTCATTCTGAATTTCGTCCCGAAATTCGATTTTAAGAAATCTAACAAGTGTATTCTATGAAAATAAGTGCGGATATTTCTCACGGAATCTATCTTCTCTTTCCCATGTATAAGTCGGTCCTCGCTTAGAGTCCCATCTTACTTTTACAATGGGGATACGATTCTGTTTGAGTTGTTTAACTTCTCTATCCATTATTTCCACAGGCTCTTCTGTGAACACTAGTTTGTCGTCCAATCTAATTTCTTTTAGTGGAATGATGAGAGTTTCGTCTGACAAACATTTCTTGAGTTGGGACACGTGAAACGTAGGGTGTACCCTACTAAGTTCATCCGGAAGTTCTAACTTATAAGCAACTGAACCAATTCTCTCCAGAATTTTGAAAGGTCCAATATACCTCGGATTTAACTTTCCACGTTTTCCAAAACGAATCATTCCTTTCCATGGCGAAACCTTCAACATGACTTTGTCTCCTACTTGAAATTCCATAGGCTTTCTCCTGACATCAGCATAACTTTTCTGTCTGTCACGAGCAGCTTGCAAGCGTTGCTTAATTTGGAATATCTTCTCAGTAGTATCATGTATTAGCTCTGGTCCGGTAAGTTGCATATCACCAACTTCTGTCCAACAGATTGGTGATCTGCACTTTCTTCCGTACAGTGCCTCAAAAGGTGCAGCCTTTATGCTGGCATGGTAGCTATTATTGTATGAAAATTCAACTAATGGCAAGTGTCTATCCCAACCTTTTCCGAAATCAATCACACATGCTCGGAGCATGTCTTCCAAGGTTTGGATTGTTCTCTCACTTTGTCCATCAGTTTGCGGATGATAAGCAGTGCTCATATCTAACTTAGTACCAAGAGATTTCTGTAGCGATTCCCAAAATCTCGATGTGAATCGGCTATCTCTATCAGAAATAATAGATATTGGTACCCCATGTCTGATCACAATTTCCTTAAAATACAACTGAGCGAGTGTTTCCATCTCGTCAGTTTCCTTGATTGGTAGGAAATGTGCAGACTTGGTTAATCGATCGATGATAACCTAGATTGTGTCTAATCCAGTCGAAGTCTTTGGTAATTTGGTAATAAAATCCATTGTGATTCTTTCCCATTTCCAGACTGGAATTTCTGGTTGCACGAGTAATCCTGATGGTTTCTGAGTCTCTGCTTTTACTCTAGAGCAGGTCAAACATTTACCAACGTACTCGGCGATATCAGCTTTCATATTTGGCCACCAATAATTCTTCTTAATATCTTGGTACATTTTATTGGAACCGGGATGAATAGAATATTTGGATTTATGAGATTCATGCATGATAAGGTCTCGAATACCTCCAAATAAAGGAATCCAATATCTTTCCTTAAAACATAACATTCCATCATTTCTTCTCACAAATTCTTTTTCATTATTTGGCATTCTGTCAACCTGATCTTCCAGGTTTGACTTCCTGTCAATTTTCTCATATTGCCGATTTTCTTCATGTAGAGCTTCCATTTGAGCTTTGATGATTTGAGCAGGAAGTGGCGAATGAATTGTCATTCCTAGAGATCGAACTCTAAGAGGTTTAATTCTATCTTTTCTACTCAACGCATCGGCTACTACATTCGCTTTACCAGGATGGTAACGAATTTCACAGTCGTAGTCATTGAGTAATTCTAACCATCTTCTTTGCCTCATGTTTAGCTCCTTTTGATCTAAGATATGCTGTAGACTCTTGTGATCGGTGAAAACCGTACACTTTGTACCATATAGGTAATGTCTCCATATCTTAAGAGCAAAAACTACTGCTCCTAATTCTAGATCATGAGTGGTGTAGTTTTCTTCATTCTTCTTCAGCTGTCGTGAAGCATAGGCTATAACTTTGTCTCTTTGCATTAGTACCGCACCCAAACCATGATGAGATGCATCACAATATACTACAAAGTCCTCATTGCCTTCTGCTAATGCCAATATTGGTGCTTCACAAAGCTTTTGCTTCAGCAGTTGAAATGCTGACTCCTGCTTCTCTTCCCAGTTATACTTCTTGTTCTTCTGGGTTAGTTCCGTCAATGGTTTTGCAATCTTTGAAAAACCTTCTATAAATCTCCGGTAATAACCAGCGAGACCTAAGAATTGACGAATCTCGGTTGGGGAGGTAGGTGACGTCCAACCTTTAACTGCTTCTATCTTCGCGGGATCTACGTGGATACCTTTGTTGTTGATGATATGGCCTAAAAATTGAACGGTAGTAATCCAAAAATCACATTTGGAAAACTTGGCGTACAACTTTTCCTTCTTAAGTAACTCCAAAACAGTCCTTAAGTGTTCGGCATGCTCTTCTTCATTTCGCGAATAGATTAAAATATCATCAATGAACACAATAACGAATTTATCCAAGTATGGTTTGCATACTCGGTTCATTAAATCCATGAATACAGCTGGTGCATTGGTAAGACCAAATGGCATCACCTGAAATTCATAATGTCCGTATCGTGTTCGAAAAGCTGTCTTGGGAATGTCCTCTTCCCTAACTCTTAG
The DNA here is from genome assembly GCA_030686995.1 of Artemisia argyi. Classification (NCBI taxonomy): domain Eukaryota; kingdom Viridiplantae; phylum Streptophyta; class Magnoliopsida; order Asterales; family Asteraceae; genus Artemisia; species Artemisia argyi. The sequence goes on along the minus strand of JARVZY010006870.1, from coordinate 12,068 downwards.
TTGATGATATCCTGATCTAAGATCGATTTTTGAGTACACACTTGATCCTTGTAATTGGTCAAATAGATCGTCGATCCTTGGCAATGGATATCGATTCTTCACCGTGAGTTTGTTCAACTCTCTGTAATCGATACACATTCGGAACGTTCCATCTTTCTTTTTGACAAATAGGATTGGTGCTCCCCAAGGGGATGAACTCGGTTGGATGAAACCTTTATCTGATAGTTCTTTCAATTGTTCAGATAATTCTTTCATTTCGGAGGGTGCTAATCGATATGGTGCTTTTGCAACGGGTGCTGCTCCAGGCACTAAATCGATTCGGAATTCTACTTGACGAGTTGGTGGGATTCCAGGTAAGTCTTCGGAAAATACATCAGAAAATTCTCTTACAACTGGCACTTCATCAAGTTGTTTCTTCTTTTCTTTTGTTTCTCCTCCCGTTACTTGGATTTGAAATACATGGCATCCTTTGCTTATGTATTTCATTGTTTTGGCGTATGAAATGAAATTGAAAGAAGTTTTAGGTTTATCACCTTGGATGATTAAGGTTTCACCGTCGAATGGAATCTGGATGATTTTCTCATCATAAATTATTCTGGCACGGTGTTTAGATAACCAATCCATACCAATGATGATATCAAAACTTCCCAATTGGATGGGCATAAGATTGATGGGGAAAGATTTATTTAAAAGGGTTAAGGTGCAGTTTTCGATTAGGGTATTGGTACTTAAAATATTTCCATCTGCGAATTCTATTTCATAGATAGTATCTAATTCTATAGGAGTAATATTTAGATTTGCGGCAAACGAAGTAGACACAAAACTTTTATCCGCTCCTGAATCAAATAATATCTTAGCATCTTGTTGATTTAATAGGAACGTACCAGTAACAACATCTGAATTCTGTGTTGTGTTCCCATCGCCAAGTACATAAGCTCTTCCTCTGGCAACATTATTGGTAAATTTCGGACATTGAGGTCTGTAGTGTCCAATTTCTCCACAACCATGGCACTTTACTGCTATCGGTTGAGTATTGGCCCCAGTCGCTCGACAGTCCCTTGTCATATGACCAACTCTTTTACAGTTGCCGCAAACAGCTCTACATGCCCCAAAATGATGCATGTTGCACTTGTTACATGGGGGTAGCGTTCCAGAATAACCTTTATTTTCTGCAGGCACTGCTGCATAAGCTCGGGTAGCTTCTTGTCGACGATTTTGTTGTTGATGATGATTACTACGATTCTGCTGCTGATCTCTGTTACGATTCCTGCCTTGATTGTTGTTGTTGCTGTAGCTACGGTTACCACTGTAACTGTTGTTATAGCTGCGGTTGTTGCCATTGTTACTCCCTCGGTGGTCAGCACTTCTCTTATGCTCATTAATCACAGAGGTGGAACCTCTTTTGATTACCCGGGTTAACAATCTCTGGGCAAGCTCCATAGCTTCCTCTACTGACTTTGGATTTGATGAAGTAACGTCTCCTTCAATGGATGGTGGCAGTCCCTCTACGTATTTCTCCAATGCTTGTTCAACATCGGGTACTATAGTTGGACACAGCACTGACAACTCCAGAAACTTTCTGTCGTATGTCTTCAAGTCATTGTACCTTACAACTAGCTGATGAAATTCATCTTCTAGTTTTCGAATCTCTGTTCTTGGACAATACTTCTTCAACATCTTATTTTTCAGCTCATTCCACGAAAGTCTGAAAGCTTCATCTGGACCCATAGCATTCACAGTAGTGTTCCACCACGATAATGCCTCTCCTTGAAGAGTTCCCGTAGCAAAGGTAACTTTGCTATTCTCAGGACAACCACTCCTCTTGAAGACTGTCTTAGTGTGCTCAAACCAATGTGCCATTTCGGTCACTCCTTCAATTCCTTTGAAGTTTGTCGGCTTGCAAGTCATGAAATCCTTATAAGTACAATTACGTGGAGTAACTGTATTAGTTTCATGATTTGCACCATTGGTATTATTCAAACGATCCGCTTCACGAGCTGCGGATATTCCCTCAGCAATCATTCTTTGAACCTCAGTGGGGGTCAAGATCACTTCTGGGTTAGAGTTTTCGCTACTTGCATGCTCCATTTTTCTATTAATAATACAAAAATATAGCATTTAGAATTTTAAACAACCACTTGTTTTAAAGATTCTTGTGAAGTAGGGAAAAATAAATTTTGAGTCTTAATAATAATTGGACAACATATGTAGTTTTTATTTTGATACAACAATCATAATCATTCCGATATGTTAGATGCAATTTATAATACACATGAACAACCATAAGCATAAGTTAACATTTGTAGATAGTAATATTAAAACCAACAGCGTAACATTAATAACTTTAAATCAGTTGAGTTGTTATAACAAAACGATACAAGCTTATTAATGCCACATGCGGCAGGCTTGAATGCCTTATTACTAGTACAAATACCAACTGTCTCTAATGATCAGGTATGTTCACATGTTCTCCCATCTCAAAGATCTGAAATCGGAGCTCTTGCATTTCGGTATGATGTTGTATCTTCATATCCCCTACAATGTTTTCCAATGTATCTGCTCTTCGGCGTGCAAGCTGGGCTTCCCAAGTACGGTCCTGTCCCTCTCTCCGCAATGATATCGCGAAGGAACGTGTCTCCGAGATATCCGAACGTATCTGAGCTAACCCTTGTTGCAACTCTATCCTATCGGCTATTAGGTTATGTAAGGTGTTGTGGGTAGTGTCTGAATAGTCGAAAGATGAATAATCAATCATCTGTAGAAGTGAATCTATCTGATCCTCGTGATGCTCTAATCGCGTCACTACTACAGAAGGTGTAAAGGTAGAAGGAATTTCCACCCTAGTACTCTCGCCAGTTTCATTGATATGAGCTGGGGGAGTAAAACCAGGCGGATAGGGTAATTATGGTGAAAGGGGAGGAATAGAATCAGAAATACGAAGGCGGCTGGAGGTAGGTATATCTATTTCAGGGATAGGTTCTCTTTGGTGAAAATTATACGGATAAGTTTGGCTGAAAAGGTTGAGTAGGTGATCGGGTGCATATGAATTATGATGTGGTAATGGTGTCGATAAAACAAAAGTATTGGGATTCTCAGGCGTTGTAGCAATTTCGTCTTGCTCGTAGGGTTCTGTTTCTTGAGAAACAGCGTCAGGTACAGCAGTAGAACGATAAACAGGCGAAGTAACGGACACGACGGAAATATCAGAGTCGGATTCGAACATACTCATATTGACACAATACTGTAACAATTCATAAATAGCGCAGAATAAGAATTTATTATCATAACATTTTAACATATCACAGTCAATATATCATAGCTAAATGATTAACTTACGGAGTGCTGTAGCAAGCAGGTACGGTGGGCAAAAATTTATATAATAAAACTTTAATTTATTTGAAAGTATGGTTATAGTTCAATGTTTGAAAACATTTGGTTCTCTATAACGACGGTCTCTGATACCAATCTGTAACACCCCCTAATTTGAAATGCGGCAGCGGAATAAAAATTAGGGTGTTACGGTGAGGATCGAAGTCATAATGATAGAAAATGACTCGAAGAGACGTTTTAAAAACATAATTTCATTTATAAATATTTGAAATACAATAGGTCCTTATCAGAGTATTATAAAAACTTGATGTTTTGAACTAAATCGAACATCATTTATTTTACATCATATTTGATTTTAATTAAACATAATTTGGAGATTTTTGCCGCCCGTTCCATGCTTGCTTCCCCTGTCAAATACCTGAAATACATGCTTAAAAGTCAACAAAATTGTTGAGTGAAATCATAGAGTTTGAATTTAATAATCATTTTGATACACAAGCAAGATTGTATTGGAAAATACAATCAGTTTGAAAACATTGATATTGCAGTTCATATATTGCACTAAGTCTCATGACACGCAAACGTTAACAAATACCATAACGGCGGGTGTATATCAAATCAATGATACATTTTTGCCCTCGTGTAATAGGTGATTTGCCAGTTCCTATTTTTACTCAAATATAATTATCACGACTAATGCGGCTAACCACATGCATATGGCATTCCGTCAAGCATTAGTGGGACAGGCTGTCAAACCTTAAATAGATCTATTCATTATATTCGCGTTCACCGCAGTGATTAATGGTTCATGAATAAGGGTCTTTTGGCAATAGCTAACTTAGGCATATATCAGTCAGGAAAGCATACAGAAAATACTTGTGATCTATTTATAGCATGTATCCCCCTCACGGAGTTTTTGAAAATAATTAAATGTGAGGCTATGACTCACCTGGATTGATACTGAAAATGAAGAAAATAAAGTCGGATGAATTTTATGAAAACGGCTTCGAAACACAACCTGATAAATAAATTTATCTAAGAAATTGACCAAAAACTATTCGGTGATTATAAAGAAAATAACGAATATTAGATATTCGTTATGACGATTAAGTGATGTGCAGTGAAAATATTATGATATGCATGATATGACAAAATATGATTTTTAAAAATTATCCATCGAAGTTTTAAATATAACTAAAATCTTTACCTTTTAAAACATCGTTATATATTATTAACGTTAAGTTAATAATATATATATATATATATATATATATATATATATATATATATATATATAATATAAACAATATTTAAACATGATATGAAATAATAAAAAAAATATATATATAAAATAAATAAGAATGATAAATAAATTTAGTCTTTGTCTCCTTTTCCAATTTTTACCATTTTTACACTTAACGATACTTGCGTTACACCGTTAGTCCTTTATATATATATATTTCAACTATAGTCCTCTACTTTGTCCAAAAGTCCATATAAACCTTATAATATTTATTTTTATCACATTTTATCCTTAAATTTCTGTATTTACAGGTTTAGTCCTTGATTTTCAATATTTACACATTTAGTCCTTCTAGGTGTCGTCGCGTTACATTTTTAGTCCAATTTTGTAAAAATGATTATGGAACTTTTCTAAAATTTTCCGAAGCTTATTTATTAGGTTACAAGCTTATTTTAACTGCTTATTCATTTAAAAGCTTATTTTTATAGCTTATGGGCCTAGTTCGAACAAACTTAAGGCCCGTTAAGATTTTTGGAGGCGAGGGCATGGAAAAAGTTTTGGGCTTGGCTTTGGACCATTTTTAGGATTCTAAAAACATATCTTATAGGCCCAGTGGGCTTACGGATTTTAAACGCTTAGTGGGCTTTAGTTAAGCCCACTCGACAATAATGAAATTTTTATAAAGATTTTTAGTTTTGATACTCGGTTCATGTACATTCAAAAGGGGTCGTTTAAGATGTCAAAACGTGATTATTTTTACATGTTGTCTACATGAAAACTTTAGTTTGCTAGGTGGTCTATGACATCGTGAAAAGATAGGGTACCATTGTTAAGCTAAATTTTAAGTTATACGTGTGTTTAGTGGTATGATTAGGTCGGTATATAAACTTGAAAACTAACAAAATATTACTAAGTGTTATTCATTTGTTATATTGATGGATGTAACTTTAAAATGAATGCATGACATGATTAATACGTTACAACTAATATGAATGGTGTGTGCTTCGTGATTCCTAAGCCATCCAAGATAGAGGCAAACCACGTTTCGTGTACTAACAAAAATTGTATAAGTGAATTTAACGTGCAAAGTGTAGACTTGTAAAACAAAGTATACGAATTGCATGAAAACATGAAGTCGTATAAAATGAATTAAAAACAAACGCAAAAGACTTACAAACACTTCTAAGGTGAACTAGAGTCGAGCTAGGAAGAAAGAAACACAAGAATTCACTTCAAACAATATAACCCGATCGTTATATTAATTTCTTTGAACCCGAAATCTTTCCTTTGCTTCCAATAATTTACCACGACTTCTAAGTCTTTCAAACACAGTTCGTAGGACACATTTACTAAGTGAAAGAGTGTGTGAAAACAATATGAAGAGTATGCATGCATGGACGTACTATATATATACTAATATATATCTATTTAGTAGAAAATTTCAATGTAACTTCTAGATACACTATATCATGTCAGTAACTAGTTCCTAGGTAGGGTTTTATATTGTTTTAAGATAGTGTGTGAGTGCATAAAATATGGAAAGTGTTGGGTGATTCATTGCCCTATGTCGACCACATTTATATTCATACATACGATTCATAAATCGTTTACTACTCGTACAAACTTGATCATCCTTAACATTTGAGCTTAGAATCATCCTAGGAATAATATTAGGAACGTGTAGAAACAAACTAGATTCAAAACGGTTAAGTTTTGAATATAGTTCAAATCGGTTTGGTGTTTAAGGTTCGATTACTTTGCCACTTAAAAGCATATCAAAACTCATCGTAGGAACACGAGACTTGACACACTAATAGTTGGCTAGTAGGGTAACGAGATGGGAAAATAAAATTCGTACGTCGTGTGTAAAAATTAGAAATAAACGAGGCGTTTTGGGGGACTCTTGAACTAGTCGATCGGATTAAAACTAACTAATATTGGATTTTGGGCTAATTGGTGTGGGCTTAGGAATAGTGAAATTGGATTGGGCCGAAAATTATTAAGGGTCCGGTTTGAGTTAATTAGGTAATTAGGAATTCTAATTATATTTAATAAATATAATTAGTATTATGATTTAGGTTTAGGATTAAATAAAGATTTTAAGTTTCGTGTAACGTGTCGAGGATTAATTCCATCATTTCGTGAATTATATTATTTTGTGAAAATCGCCAAAATAATATAATAAGAAAAATTTTAAATTTTTCCGAGAAAATGGGAATTAGAAACGGTAACGAAAGATTATTTATTTATTAACGATTTGATTACAAGAAATTTTTACAGGGTTCTACACCGGTGTAAATTATGTTCACCTTTTGTTGGAGCAAGAGCATCTACTCAACTTTCAACATTTTGTATTGAAATGTTAATATGTTAATATAATTTGTATAACAGTAAAAGGTTTACATTATTGATTGTGTTTTTGTGATTACATAATAAGAATTGCATATGTATTTATAATAAATTTATAGCTTATTAAACAAGTATATCAAACCATAAAACTAATGGATTCAAACTCACAATTAGATTTTGGCCAACTAACCTAATCATCTAACAGTCCCTCGCATTTTGAAACAGAGTTGTTCGAAAGGACAAACTGGAATATATGTTGAAAGCTAGATCTTCTTTTCTACTATCATCTTCTTTATTGTTTAATTGAACGGAAACATAATCATATTTGGTGGCATAGTTTTTTATTGCTTGCTGTTTTTACTTTTGCATTACGCTTATTTTTACATCATTGCTTGCTTTGCCTTTAGGTATGAGCGGCAATTTTGCGACCAACTATTTTCGGAAAACGATAATGATTGGAAACTTTATAAACAGGTAGGCTTAGCTCTATCCTATGCAGCTCCAGTTGTGTCATGTTTGTTTCGTGTACAATGGTTTGTTCAATCAGTTTGCTTGGTTTCTAATCATTCTTGAAACGTTAATCCTATTTTTTGCTCTTAAGGTGCTTGATGAATGTTTGTGCACCAGAGGCTGTCAATGATGGTTCTTGGACGGGAAACCTGTGTTCTAAACTTCAAATGAGATGGTGAAAGTGAGAAGGTCAGTATCCACAGATGGTTCAGTGGTTTGGTTCAGCCGTTCAGTGGCTTGGTTCAGTGGCAAGCTGAATTGCTTACAATGTGCTCACGTTACTCTCTCTTTACTGAACCAAAATAACACGCTTATAAATGAATGTGGAGATTCGGGTAATGTCTTATTTCAAACGGGTAAAAAACAAGTTTTGCCAAACATAGCCTTAGATAAGCATGCCTTTAAACTGCCTTGTGAAGTAGAAAAGAACCACCTAAAAATTTTAGTCGTGTTGTTGTTTTTCTTCTCTATTTTGTGCGTTTTGCCTAACAGTTTATGTTAGGGCTGTAAACGAACCGGACGAACACGAACGGAGCCCTGTTCATGTTCGTTCATTTAATTTTAACCGGACAAATAAACGGACACGGATGCTTAAACGGACGAATTTTCTTGTTCATGTTCGTTTATTAAGAAAATGAATTGTTCATGTTCGTTTATGTTCGTTCATTAAGACACTAAACGAACATAAATGAAAATAGACAAACAAACATAAACTTTATTGAATTCTTCACAATACATTGTTTTATAAGTGTTGTTTTGTTTAAACAAACCAACTTTTAATATTATAAAATTAAAAGATATGATATATGAACATAAATAGATAAATAAACATAAACGAACTTTAACGAACGCCTAATCGGACGTTCACGAACATAAATGAACGAACGAGATCTTTGTTCATGTTCGTCCATTTAACTAAACGAACGTAAAATATTGTTCATGTTCGTTCATTTAATAAACGAACGAACATAAACGAACTTTTTACCGAGCGGTTCATGAAATGTTCACTGAACGTTCAGTTCGTTTACAGCCCTACTTTATGTAGAAATAGATAATGTCTGTTTGTGTTGTAACATTACCGATAGTAGAATATTATAGTTAATTAGGATTAGAAAACGTTGGGACTTAATGCGGATATTCTTTTAAAATTGATACTGAGGTTGGCTTGAGTTGAGGTACTCATCTACTTAGTTAAAAGTTCGACGCTTTTGAAATAAGTTATCATTACTTTAGCATTTATTACATGTTAATTGTTCAAAACATACATATTTTTGACTATTTTGGCCATTCTTTAATCATTTGACATAATATTAACTAAAATTTTATGTCTAAGCTTCGTGCGTGCACGAGCGTTATACCTCAATATCAAATTTTAAACATAACAAAGTTTTGCATCAAGAATCAATCTTTTATCTTAAATATTGGAAACCCATTAACCAAAGCACCACTCAAACCCCCACATGCATTTATAACAAAAAGTCATCAAAAGTGATCAAGATTTATTATTTTGGCCATTCTTTCATAATTTGTATACCGTAAACAATTGTACGTCTTTGTCAAATTATTTATTAAGTACTAAATTATAGACTCGCGAAATTGCGGGTGGCAAAAAAATTCCATTATATGTAGTATATTTCGCTGGTGGCAAAAAAAATGTATATATTCCACGGGTGGCAAAAAAAATTCCATTATATGTAATATACTTAACAAAGTAAGTTACATATTGAAGTACTAACATTAGATGTTCTACAAAGAGAGTGTACTTGAAGCTTAAATATCTCATATTCAAACCATGTAAAGCATGTATTTCCTTAACATAGAGAGATTACATGGTACATTATGGTCTTTTTTTGGACAACCACTATGTATTTTCTATACCATACCCTGCCCCGGTGGGATTGGGTATGTTGTTATTGTTATTGTTGTTGCACTCCAAATAGGGATGAGTAATGCGTGAACTGATCGCCTTGGTCAAATTCCTTATGTTTGTGCAAGATCACCCATACCAACTTTCATAGCCTGAAATGTCGAAGTAGACAAACATCCTTATATAAGCCTCTATGTTTTGTTTAATTCAACATAATTCATCTTATGATATAAACACCAACAATAGACTGCATATTAGCATGGAAAAAATAATAAAAATAAAAAATAAAATAGAAATCTATTAATGGTTCTTGAGACATCCCCTACAACACTCCTTATAAGCTGAAATAAGCCATAAGCCGGCTAAATAAGCCTAAACAAACACCGATTTACACACTCGAAATCAAATAGTGATACAATTCATAATTGTATAAGATAAATCATATCTAAATCCACCCTTAAAACACTCTAAATCAAATAGTAATACAATTCATAATTGTTTTAGATAAATTGTATTCAAATCCAGTGAAAACTATATATGAAAAACAAAAACTATATAAATAAACAAAATAAAAACCATAGTTACAAATTATAAATAAATTTAATATTAACAAATTTAGAAAAAAAAATCCGTGCGTACACGGGTATTATAACGAGTGTCACATGGCATTGTTTTAGGAAGTCGTCATCTACTAATACTTAATTAGTCATATTAGAGGAAAAATACGAAGCCATGTCTATATTAGTTGGGATTATAACAATTCATTTGTCTTATTAGTTGGGATTAAATAATGTGAAAACCATGATGAATGCATAATTTTGCACATGCTGGTTTTCATACTCGTTCGACACAAAAACAAATCTTGTTATGCATTTTTGTTCCAAAAAAAAAAAAAAAGAAAGAAGATAATTTTAAGATTTAGGGGGAATTGCATATATACCCACTAAAACATAAATATTTACATATTTCCTCAAAACACAAATTTTTAATGCACAATGTACAATGATGTTTAAGCATGTTTTGGGTATATATGCAAATATGCAACTTTTATTGGGTATATATGTAATTGCCCCTAAGATTTAACGTCTGATCGACACAATGTAAGTCACCTCATTTAAATGACATATTGTTATTTCTATTGATAAATATAATACTCTTATCGTTTTTTTGTTAACACTCAAACCTTTATGTAAGAAGATATCGCTTATAGAACCAAAAATAAATAATAATCACCATATTTATAAATTTCGTTTAACCTCATTTATGGAATGTAAATACACATATACCACAGAAATGAGTACAGTATATAAATGTAGTTATAGATTTTTTTTTGGGACAACTTTTATAACCAAGCTCTAACAAGGAGCTAGAGCCACAAACACAAAGAATTACAAAGAGTTTTAACACCAACATAGGGTTTGTAAGAAATCTATCCAATTACATCTCAACTTTTTATCCTATTAGACATCCAAAAAAAGCTTGAGATACAATAAAATCGAAAATCAAGTCCTTCTTAGGCTTGTGGACGCCAAAAACCGTCTCATTTATGAACCTCCAAATACTCCAAGCCGCGGTAATCACAACGTTGTACGATCCCTTCTTTTGAATTTCCGAAATCTTGAGATTATCCACCCAACCTAGCAAGTCCTTCATCGACAACAAGTGCGGAATGTCCATATCCCACCATCGACCAATTTTTCTCCATATTCCATAGCAACCTGGCAACTCAAGAAAATGTGGCTACTTGTGTTTCGATTATAACGATTGATGTAGACTCTTAACTCAATAACGAATAGAATAGGATTGATGTAGACTCTTAGCAGGTCGACACCGACATGCTATTTGTGTTTCGATTATAATATGTGGACTAAGACATATATCATCTTTACGTCGACTAAACGAAATAAGGCTTGTATATTGATCATTTTTCACCTAAGATATATACACTTCTTCTTGCTTTGATTTATCTCGTCTTTTTTTTTTTCAAGTTGCCATTGGCCCATTTCTTTAAGTCATGTATTCATCAACACACCAGGCTTTCAAAGTCCTTCAATGAAGGTTTCTACCCATTAGGGTTCGAATCTGGAGAAGACAGGGTTTACTTCAAATTAAGTGTCGTGCCTTCGGGCGGCTTAAGTTGAAGGTTTTCCCCCCATCGGGTTTCGAATTGGTCAAGGATTTCTCCGAAAGAACCGTTCCAAAAAAAAAAAATGTATTCATCAACACAGGTAAAATAAAATTTATCTTCTTTAAGAGTTACTCTTGACAAAAAAAACGATTGTGTGATTTCATAAATAAAATCAACGTCAGCAAAAAAAAAAAAAAGATATCCATATAAATTTTTAGCTGGTAATTGCAACTCAAAAATAAACAATATGGTTTTCGTTCTACAAACAAAACCGGGAAAAAAAATAATAAATAAACTATTTGTTGTCGCTACGATATAAATTTGAATTACACACAAATAATAAGCACACCTCCATTTGCACCTGAAATATTACCAATGAACTACCGTTGATCCACCAACAGACCAACACAGAATCACCTGTAACCTGATTGATTGTCGTCATATTAGCTTATTTAATATTTACACAAGACATAAGGGACGTACACGCAGAAACGATTGTTACCTTTAAATCACACTAACAAATACATATAAACTTAAATAAATAAGTACATACACATCGGCGTGCCTCTATTCAGTCGAATAATATAAACAATTGTCGTAACGCGAGTAAATTGGTTTCAATTTGCTATTATCATTTTCAA
>JARVZY010006869.1:0-25135 GCA_030686995.1 Artemisia argyi | reverse complement strand
TTAGAAGTTAGTTATGTAGTTAGTTATTTGGTTATATATGTTAGTGAAAAGACATGATGGTTCGGTAGGAACCTTATAAATAGGCAGCACATGTAATGTTTTAAAGTGTGTCAAATAATAACAATGTAACAATTTATGTTGTTTATAATACGGAATCAGATTCTTGTTAATCTTGTGCTTGTTGATTGTGCCAAGACCTGTGCGTGCAACGATTCTACACGGTTTAACTAGCTAGGGTATTCCGGTGATGACCAATTCCGATTCTTTCACCCAAAATGTGTATGCAACATAAATGTGCCCATATTTGTGTATAATGTATATTACCCTTTTAGTAGAAAATGATGCCAGAACCATGGGGTGTTCCGGGGGTCCCGTGACACTCATGAATTTTTGTCTCGTAGTGTTAATTTTGTTATAAAAAAAAACATCTATTTTTTATAAATGCGCGCACCCGGTCCCAAAAAGTTGTGCATGTAGTCTTATTTGATTTCTCATAAATGCACCTGGTGACTTTGTTTTCTGGTTCCGTCCTTGCTTATTCACACGAAAAGCTACGCTCACTAGGGGTGTTCATTGGTTCAATTATCGGGTTGTTCGGTTTATTCGGTTAGGTTAGTTCGGTTAAAAAAAGTTTTGGTAAAACCGAAAACCGAAACCAAATTCAAATAGGATTAAATCAAACCGAAAACCGACAGAATAACTGAATAATACAATTTATATAATTTTAATTATTTATTCATTTATTTATACAGATTTTTTGTAACAAATAAAATTTCAAGCTTAAAATGTTATATTTATACTATGAAAGAGTTTTAACTTTTTATAAATATATATACAATTTATATATTTATGTGAATTCAGTTTTCAGTTCGGTTCGATTTTCAATTTACCAAAACGGTAACCGAACCGAAAACCGAATATTTAATTCGGTTCGGTTACAAATTTGGTTCAATTTTTTGGTTCGATTCGGTTTTGATTTTCGGTTTTTGTGAGTCAAACCCGAATTCTGCACACCCCAAACGCTAGCCATAATTTTAAATAAGTAAATAGCTTATAACTTACAAGAAATAATTTCTGAAATAAGAACCTAAGCCCATTTCATGTGCTGTTTGATAATAGAAAGAACCGGACCACTTTTGTTTTGTTCACGCACGTAACGATTGCAAAAGCATTTATGTTTTAGCTACGAAATAAAATTCTATAATATATTCTTTTAATGGAAAGTCTTAACATTAATATGAAAAATTATGTAACTGAGTAAACTTATATTGTTTACTGAGTTTAAGAGATAAATTTGTTACATTAAAAAATTTAAGTGGGTGTTTATATACCTACTAAAACATGATTTTTATATATTTTCTCTAAATACAAATTTTTAATGTACTATATACATGATGTTTAAGCATGTTTTGACTGTTGTGTTTAAGAGATAGTTTGTATTGTTAGTAAACTTGAAAAATATTACTACCTTCGTCCCATAAAAACTGTCCAGTTTGACTTTTCAGAGTCAAACTGGTTCAACTTTGACCTTATTTATTTTTGTGATTATCATATAATACTTTATAAAAAATATATGAATGGATTGAGTTTTAAGTGTATTTTTCATTGGTATAATTTTTGATCAAGTATTATATAACACATAAAAAATATTTAAGGTCAAAGTTGAACGAATTTGACTTTGAAAAGTCAAACTGGACAGTTTTTATGGGACGGAGGGAGTATAATATAAAATATAATGAGTTAAGAGCTATGAGCTATTTTGTAATACTTGTAAAGTTTGGGGGAGCATTTTTGAATATATTAAAACACAGTTCTAATAAAATAGAGTTTTGTACAATTCTCTTAAGCACCTTTGTACAACCCTCTTTAGCACAACTAATTAATTTTTTTCTTAAAATAACTTTTAACCGGGTGCTGCCACGTGGCTTTTGAAAAGTCATACTTTGAAAAATAAATACTATGAACAAAAAGACCATCCGTTTACCATACTTTGACTAGCATTAAAAACTGATTTTTTGACCATCGTTATTTTAGTCAAGTACAAGTTCACTTCTGCGTACACACTAATCTTCTTATGTACGCTCCTTCTTCACATTCAATTCAATTATAATCAAACTTTTGCTATTACAAATCACAATTAAATGCCGATTGAAAATCAAAAACATATTCCTTCTCAAATTCCATTCCATATCACCAATTACAAAAAAGTTTCGATCTATGTTTTTGGTTATACCGATTCAGAATCCCTCAACCAAACATTTGGTTACATCAGCGCTGGTGATTTCCATACTATTAACATGGAAAAATTGGTAAGTACCAAATGAATTATAATTTTAAGGTTTCGATTTTATAATTCCACATTGCAATTATTTTGTTTTGATTCAATTATAATATGTTTTCCTTTGATTATGTGCAATTTAATTGTGTTTTATCAGAACCCGAAATTTTTTTGGGGAAAATCACGTTGATGAATAACTCTTTATGATTTGTCTGTTATGTGTATTCAATTTATATATAATAAAACAAATTGTGTTTGAATTTATTTAATAAATATTTAATAATTGTGTTTCGGATCAATTTTTAAAGAAAGTTTTTTAATTTTTATTTCTCTTATTTAATCTATATTTATATTGTTTTTGGGTGTTTTTTACATTTTGTGTTTTCTTTTCAGGTTGTTGCAATACCTACCCAGATAGTGATTACTGAATTGGGTTGGTCGTATTGTTAGTTTTAAATCTTTAACGTGTTCTTTGTATATTTTTGTGTTATAATCATTATCGTTAAAGCATTGTTAATTTTGTATTGTTTACGCCCCTCCTTCTAAGATGATAATCGGCAGTTTTGATTCCTCATTTAATGTCAACGCATTCAAAAAATCATCCAAAAATAACCTACGATTTTGTGTGTATATCTTTGAATCAGATGATTTCATTCTTTTATATGTTTGGAGAAGATAAATGGCTGGAAAATCAAGATCTCAATGGTATGTGTCTTTCTTCATTGTTTATGTTTCCACCATCAATCGTTTGTAGCATTCAAATGTTATATCTTGATACCTTAAATTTTTCTTAATTTATGTATGCGTTTTTGTTATTCTTGTATAGTGTAATTATGGATAACGAGTTTTCTTCTTTAGATTTTTATTCCTATTTCTTATTGAAAATGTTAGGTACACCAAATGTTTGTGATAATGTCTTAATGAGGTTTTTAGGTAAAGATTTCTTCATGAGTTTGGTTGTGTATTTCCTGCAGGTGGTATGTACATTTCATGATGATTTTGGCTCATGGATGTCATAGAAATTATGCAACTTACAAGGTTAGTTCTCACTTTAATAATCCTTCATGTATTTTCATTATATGTTATTGGTCTCATTTTTGAATGTGCAATTGATGTGGTGCATCAACGAAAATTGATCAATGTAACCTTCATGTATTTTCATTATATGTTATTGGTCTCATTTCTGAGTTACGTTACCTGTCTTAGGATTTAGATGTTCTTAATGGCTAAACTGACTTTAAAAGTCAAAGTACATGATGATATGTAATCACCAATTAAATATTGTTTTGGTTTGTGATATAAGAGACCATGAGGGCACCTTATCGCTCAATTTGGAACCTGATTCGATGATCACAAGGTGGTAATTTGTGACAATAATACAGAACCAATGAACCGTGTGACAAATGTGACATGCAAAGAGGTTTTGCAAAAGATTACCTGATAAAGAAAGCAATTCAAGTTAAATGTAATCATTTTCAGCTAAGATTTTTCGTTCACAAATAATACAAAACTTAGAAAAGTGGTAAACACAAAGTTTTAAAATGCAATACCAAACAACTCCTTTGTATTAATGTGTTTGTGTTTCATGGTTTTGTGATTGGTATGTGAACACCAAGGTGGCCAATTTCTAATGCTTCGGATTCAGATACCACTGAACTAGAGGCGTCGATTATAGGCAAGTGGTCGTGTGCGACATTTGAATGCCTACATATGACATCTATGGATCTGTTATTATCTACATTTCTTTTACATGTATATTAATCTTTGTTACCACCTGATATAGAACCGTTTGTTGCTTTGAATATTGTAGATACATCAAATACGGCGCTGCCAGATATATTTGGGTCACAAAGAAACAGTGAATATGTGTGTGTTTTGCTAAAAGGTACATTGACTGCTTCTTTTACGTTTGTTTCGACATGCTCCCGGTCTAATGGCACAAATAGCCTCACGTACATCGTTTACCGAAACCTCTCACGTAATAGCTGCTTAAACATAATGTACTCCTGGAAACGGTGTTCGGATTTGCTTATTTTGAAAAATTGCTAGAATCCTTGAAAAATAGAAGAGTGATTTGATTAACATATTGTTTTGTGCTCGGTGTAAGGTGACATCATTTACCGAAACCTCTCACTGTTTTCACTAGAATCTTATTACGACCGCACGAGTAATAAAAGTTTATTGAAACTTTTTTATTGATATTTTGTACATCTGTGTGTGTGGCGCCAAGAAAAGCTTAGAATTCACAGATATGGAAACCGATTCCTATCAAGACATTAATAATTGAGGTTATTAGCTTTACTAATTTAATGTAGGTCGTTGTATAATGTAATGTATTTGATATTAGGTTTTTTTGGGATTGGTGGGTTAATAATAGAGATGTCTATTGCTGTGTAGGCAGTCACATATTGGTACCTTAATGCATGACAATGTGTATTATACATTACTCGCTGATACTTGGTGGTGAATCACAATCCTTAACCTGTACCATACAAAATTTAGAACTTTGATTAGTATTTTAGTGTATTGAATGGGGTGTTTGGAATTCCTTTTAGAATTTGTTCAAAGATTCTCAGCATAACATGTATGAACTGAACAATAATGAAAATGAGAAAAATGTTTTTTCCAATGCTCTAATTCAGATTTCTAATAGGAATGCGACTCCATTATGACAAACTCATTTATGAACGACTTTGCTCATATGCACACTGTTAATGTATAATGTCATTTCTACATGTGATACTTTAATTGGTCAAAGATTCTTTATAAGCATATGACCTAAGAACATGTAATACCAAACACCCATTAAATCACTAATTCTGCCTTTGTTACTGAGCCAATCTGGATGGCCTACAGTAAATTGCAAAAACATCAACTAAAACCGATTATCTGGCACTTGAATAAATAGGTGGTAGTATCAATTCCGGTATATATATATATATAATTATTGGGTCAAAAAAATGACCATGTCTGGTGTAAAACTACCCGCTTTGACCCGTTACCTGTCGTGCTTACTTTTCAACCTCACTGAACATTTTTTTCCATGGGTATTAACTTGCATTGTAACATAATTGAATGTAGGAACTGAGACTAGGAGCAAAATACCTTTTGGTGACAACTGATTACACAATAATACTATTATCAGAAACTAAATATGTTTGCTTCTTGCATAATACATCCGTTTCTGCTTTGCATCTTTAAATATGTTTTTCATGCCATGTCTTGCTATCAATGGTCACTACTGAATGATTACATGTTCTGGAATCTGGATAATACGCTGCAATTACATTTACTGATTACTACAGTATATATTTACTTGATCATACTTAATCAGTTTCTTTTATTTTGTCCTTTTTTATAGGACCTCTAACACTCAATCATAACTGGTACGATTGTAGGTGCGGAGACACAACAACGTCTGAGTTCTTTCACCTCATATAACAATACTAGCCACGTACACTCAATGAGGAGAGGTTATGCACATACTGACTCATCACATGTTATGGATAATACGCTGCAATTACACCTTCAATACTACCAAAACTCATACTCTGCGTGCACGTTTGCTGTCGCCGTAGTAGTTCCAACAACTGTTGACGATGTAGGAACTTCTGATGCAATATTGGCGATGATCTGTAATAGAAAGAAAACGCAGTTTTGCGGTACATGGTGCTATTGAAAATCTGCAAGCAAGCACTCTACGGATTCCTGGATATGTAAGTGTATGTCATTTATCTCCATTTCTTGATGTGTTATTTAGCTCTATGTGGATTTAATTACGAGCTATTGGGAGCCATATTGAGTGCAACTAAGAGAAAAATAATGGCCAGCGGGTATTGTTCAGTTTTAACTCATTAACCGACAAACATTTTTTGACACATACACTTTGTTTATGGATTGACGTGAACACCACTTAAAAACCTGATTTATCAGAAATTGGACAAACATCGAGAGAGTGTGAGTATAGTTTTGTAAAATCGTAGATTTATGTCGTAAGTAATCAAGGGTGTCATAGATAGTTACGTAGGTTTATCCGAGGGCCAACCAACCCAGTCGTGTATGCACATGCATAATTAGAATCTTTTAGTATATTTTAAGTTGTTCATGACATAGCTTGATTTTATGTGTCACACGTACAACAACTTATTGATAATTATGTAAACCAAAGTTAACTGAATTTTTTTAAGTAAAAGTGGTCCACACTAGATTGTTTCAAAAAATTATGCAAAGGTGGTTAGTTTTTTTGACGAAACACGAGACGGCACACAATTAAACAATGGTATTCCATAAACTTGCATTTTATTTTTGTGATATATTAGTTATGCATTAACATCCTATATTTTGATGACGATTTCATCTTGAAGAGTTGCAGATCTTCCAGCTATCAGGGTTAAAAAAAAGGCCTCTTTATATCTTTGCAATGAAGTGACTCAATGAGAAGATATTTTTCTAAAAAGAACTCCTCAAGACTACAAGATGAAATCAACATATTTTAGACAAAATTCTTCTAAAAAAAGGTACATGAAAACTTTCTTATTCCTGTACGCTTTTGCATTCTCAACGTTCAGTATGAGGTTTGAGTATAATTTCTATCATTGTAGCATTGCACAAGTATAACTGATTATTTGTATTAGTTTTATATAAGAATCGAGTAGGTGATCTGGATTCAAGAGTAATTTTTGCCTTCAAAAAGTACAGGTTTGATAATATGAATTTGCGTTTCTGCTGGACTTGGCATCTTTTGATGGGACATGGGACGAGCAATTGGATTGGATCATTGAATATGATTCGATGTTCGGTCTCTCGGGAATTGCCCAATTTCTCAAATACAGAGACTGGTATAGCATTCAGTGAAACTCAATAATTACTACGTAATATATAAGACTATAGGACCTTTGGGATTGCTTACTAAAACTGCTTATATTGCATGCAGCAGAACTGCTAAGATTACCACTTCTCTGAAGCATAGAATCCGAGGGATCGAGGGCCTCATGGTGTGAATTTTTCTTCAGCAGCTACTGGAATCCTCACTAAAACCGGCCAAGGCAATGGAAGACCGGGCTGATAAATTGCGAGTGCAGGCTAATGCAGTTCACCTTTGCCCATGTATTATCATTATTATCTAACTTACATTTCACCTTTTCACACTTTATAGTCGCCATTAAACATTGTTTGCACCTCTGTTTGTGCTAATTTAAAATCTTTTAAGAGTCCTTTAGTACGTTATTCTTTTACTTTGTTTATTGTCCTGTTTTTGCTTTAAAGGGTATCATTTAAGGGAGGTGATTTGCGCACTCAAATTAGTGCATGATGGTTTTTTGTAAAGCTCCATTATGATTTTAGGTGTTTTTCTTAATGTGACAGATGCATTTAGTATCTGTGTAACCGGGAATAGCAGGTATCCATCCAGTAATTCAATTAAGCCCCTAGGCACGTGAAGCTGTCACTATCTCTGTAACCGGGATCGGGCATTGCAAGAAGTGTAAAGGAAAAGCCACAAAATACGATGATGAAGGAGTGGGATCTGTATTTTTGCAATCTGAGGTATCTATATATTTGGCATACACATATTAGGTTAGACTTGATTGCTTTTACTAAGTTGCTGTTATTAAGTTTTAGAAATTTTAACGTACGAGATAATAGTTTTCTTGAAATGCAGTATTCAGAGGCGTTTTCTTGATAACCTTTATGGCATGTGCAATATCTCGAATGTATGATTGATAATAGGTCATTTAATCTATTGTTTATATTAGTTGATATCTCTTTTACATACTGAATTTATATTTACACACACATGTACCTTCATTATCAAATTGTTTATAGTCATAAATGTCCAATATATGCTTACATAAGAGCAAATGAACATAAAAAATCTATTAGAAGTCAATGAGAGATGTGGAATAACTAACACGTAAAACAAGTGGTTATGGTCTTTATGAACTGTGTTGACCTAAAAGCATAAGTCTAACTTCCTACCCGTTTGACTAATTAGATTATTAGTCGTATTTTTAGAAGAAAAAAGTATCCAACAATTTTGACAATATCTTTTAGATAGCATTATATGGATATGCAGTTTTAACATTAGGAACCCCGTGTGTTTTGTCAACTTAATGTGGAATTAGAACTACTATTTACATGCGTATCAAAATTAGAATTTTTTAATAGTCTCTTGAGTATGCTATGCAGTTTTAACTTCAATGTGTGCAGGGTTGTTATACTTCAACTTAAAGGGGTTGAAGTTTTTGATA
Organism: Artemisia argyi; assembly: GCA_030686995.1. Classification (NCBI taxonomy): domain Eukaryota; kingdom Viridiplantae; phylum Streptophyta; class Magnoliopsida; order Asterales; family Asteraceae; genus Artemisia; species Artemisia argyi. The sequence continues at coordinate 16,609 of JARVZY010006869.1, read as the reverse complement.
AAGATGGTGTAGCACGTTAGTTGGAAAATGCAGCTGTTACATTGCCGGATGAAGCCAACATTGTACATCACTGCCAGTAGCTTTATCGAATTTAATGGACGTTATGTGCCCCTTAAAATCCAGTCTTCATTGGATGATCTAATGATGATGCTGGAAAATGCAGCTGTGTATTCTTAATGCACTGAAAAAGATGTAGATATTGAGAAGGGCAAGTCCGAGACACCTATAATCAATGAAGAAACGCTTGGTGATTTGAAAAACAAGGAGAAACAGATGGTGAGTTATTAGCTGATATATGTTTTTAGGGTGAAAGCTGAAAACACGCAACATGCTTATTCAAAACACACGATGTACGCAACGAACTTTCAAAAATCTGAAAACACGCAATATACTTTCAAATTTGGAACAATGTACGCAATATGACCTGGAACCAGCAGGTTACCAGGTTTCAAACTTTGAAAATTGACAGGAATAGTCCCTGTGGCTTGCGTTGACTTTCGCTGGTCATCCTTGGACTTTTTTTCACCTACAAAAGGTACAATAACGGTCCCTATGATTTGCGTAGACTTTCACATTAGTCCGTTTTTATACTTTTTCACCCGTTCTCTTACGTTTTTATCCGTTTTTTTATGTTTTCGTTCGTTTTTATACAATTTCATCCGTTCTCTTACGTTTTCGTTCATTTTTTTTTACGTTTTTATTCGTTTATATACGTTTTCACACACGTTTTTACACTCGTTTCTACACACGTTTTTACACACATTTTCACAAACATTTTTACACACGTTTTTACATGCGTTTTCACACACGTTTTTACACTCGTTTCTACACACGTTTTCACAAACATTTTTACACACGTTTTTATATACGTTTTCACACACGTTTTTACATACGTTTTCACACACGTTTTCACAAATATTTTTACACACGCTTTTACATACGTTTTCACACACGTTTTTACACTCGTTTCTATACACGTTTTCACAAACATTTTTACACACGTTTTTATATACGTTTTCACACACGTTTTTACACACGTTTTTACATACGTTTTCACACACGTTTTCGCACACGTTTTTACACACGTTTTTATATACATTTTCGCACACGTTTTTACACACGTTTTTATATACGTTTTCACATACGTTTTTACACACGTTTTCACAAACATTTTTACACACGTTTTTACATACGTTTTTACACTCGTTTTTACACACGTTTTCACAAACATTTTTACACACGTTTTTATATACGTTTTTACACACGTTTTTACACATGTTTTTACATACGTTTTCACACACGTTTTTAACACACGTTTTCGCACACGTTTTTATATATGTTTTTACGCACGTTTTAAAACACGTCTTTACAAACGTTTTTACACACGTTTTTACATACGTTTTCACACACGTTATCACACATGTTTTTACAAATGTTTTCACACACGTTTTTATAAACGTTTTCACACACGTCTTCAAAAACGTTTTTACACACATTTTTTATACACAATTTTACATACATTTTTACACATGTTTTAACACACGTTTTCGTTCACATTTTTACACACGTTTTTCGAGACTTTTTACATAATTTGTTTCGGGTTTTTTTCCGAATTTTTTTACACACGTTTTGTCCATTTTTTAAGTGTTCGTCCATAAAAAAAATTAGAAAAAGAATTTTGACAAAAAAAATTGTAAGGAATTTCAAAAAAAGATCAGAAATAAAAATCGAAAAAAAATTCCGAAAAAATTTCTGAAAAAAATTCCAAAAAACGTGTGTGAAAACGTGTGTAAAAACATGTGTGAAAACGTATATAAAAACGTGTGTAAACATGTTTGTGAAAACGTGTGTAGAAACGAGTGTAAAAACGTATGTAAAAACGTGTGTAAAAATGTTTGTGAAAACGTGTGTAAAAACGTATGTAAAAACGTGTGTGAAAACATATATAAAAACGTGTGCAAAAACGTGTGCGAAAACGTGTGTAAAAACGTGTGTGAAAACGTATATAAAAACGTGTGTAAAAATGTTTGTGAAAACGTGTGTAGAAATGAGTGTAAAAACGTGTGTGAAAACGTATGTAAAAACGTGTTTAAAAATGTTTGTGAAAACGTGTGTAAAAACATGTGTGAAAACGTATGTAAAAACGTGTGTAAAAACGTGTGTGAAAACGTATATAAAAACGTGTGTAAAAATGTTTGTGAAAACGTGTGTAGAAACGAGTGTAAAAACGTGTGTGGAAACATATGTAAAAACGTGTGTAAAAATATGTGTAAAATCGTGTGTGAAAACGTATATAAAAACGTGTGTAAAAATGTTTGTGAAAATGTGTGTGGAAACGAGTGTAAAAACGTGTGTGAAAACGTATGTAAAAACGTGTGTAAAAATGTTTGTGAAAACGTGTATAAAAACGTGTGTGAAAATTTATGTAAAAACGTGTGTGAAAACGTGTATAAAAACGTGTGTCAAAATATTTGTGAAAACGTGTGTAGAAACGAGTGTAAAAACGTGTGTGAAAACATATCTAAAAACGTGTGTAAAAATGTTTGTGAAAACGTGTGTAAAATCGTGTGTAGAAACGAGTGTAAAAACGTGTGTGAAAACGTATATAAACGAACGAAAACGTAAAAAAATGAACGAAAACGTAAGAGAACGGATGAAATTGTATAAAAACGAACGAAACGTAAAAAAACGGACGAAAACGGATAAAAACGTAAGAGAACGGGTGAAAAAGTATAAAAACGGACTAATGTGAAAGTCTACGCAAACCATAGGGACCGTTATTGTACCTTTTGTAGGTGAAAAAAAAGTCCAAGGATGACCAGTGAAAGTCAACGCAAGCCACAGGGACTATTCCTATCAATTTTCAAAGTTTGAAACCTGGTAACCTGCTGGTTCTAGGTCATATTGCGTATATTGTTCCAAATTTGATAGTATTTTGCGTGTTTTCAGCTTTTTGAAAGTTCGTTGCGTACATCGTGTGTTTTGAATAAGCATATTGCATGTTTTCAGCTTTCACCCATGTTTTTAAACCAAGTATTGTACTACCTATTTTTTCAAATTATATTTTATTAATCATTCTTTCAAAACCACTTTACAGGAATCCTTGCAGAAACAAATTAGCTTTTAAATAAGAGGCTTCAAGAAATTTTTTTTTTTTTTTTTTTTTTTTTTTTTGCTTTTTCATTAAATATGCTTCACAGGTTTGTTGTTTCATTAAATTATCTTTATAGGTTTGCTGTTTCATTAAAGCTTCAAGAATATGTTTTTTCCCCTTTCTTCTGGTCCCCTTTTTTAGCCTAATATTGGTTATTGTACAATTTACTTGATCTTCATGAATGTAGTTAATTAATGGCAGTGATTTAGCAACTGCAGCAGCAATATGTGCGACTTTCATATCTTTAACAATGTGGGCATTCATTACGGACGTTGGTCTTGGTGCCGCACTCCATGTGATGAAACTGTTAAGATATTTATCTAGGAAAGTAAGAACTTACATAGTATGGTTTGCCTATAGTAGGGCTGAGCAAACGGACCGGCCGGACCGGACCGACCGACAAAACCGACCGGACCGAGACCGACCGGACCGGACCGACCACATTCGGTCCGGTCCTCGGTCTAAGCTTTTTGCCAAATTCGGTCTCGGTCCGGTCGGTCCGGTCCGGTCCGGTCCGGACCGACCAAAAACCCGAAAAAACTTGCCTAATTGGACCGGACCGACCGAAGACCGACCGGACCGAGACCGGACCGAGACCGGACCGACCATATTCGGTCCGGTCTCGGTCTATGGTTTTCCGGTTCTCGGTCTTCGGTCCGGTCCGGTCTTGGCCGGTCCGGTCCGGTTTCCGACCGATGATCACCCCTAGCCTATAGTGAGCTATAGAGATGCATTGTAAATATTCATTTCTTCGATTTTTTATATTAGTAAATTATCAAGTAATTCTAAATAATAGACAAATGATAAAAGGTAAATGGAGTTGGCATATAAAATTTTCCTGAGAGCAGCTTTTGGTAAAAATAATGGATATTTTAAATTGGTGGATGTAGCTTTTCAGTTATATTATCGCCTATTCTTAAAATTAAAATTAGACTTAAAACAACTTAAAGGGGTTGAAGTTAGCATTGTTTGTGGGTTTAGCAGCTGAAGTTTTTGATAAAGATGGGTGTAGCACGTTAGTTGGTTTATAATGCTCTGATTTGTAATTCCGTAGAAATCCTAAAACTTGGTGACATGAATTTTGTTGTGCAATGCTATGGGCAGTTAATGCTATTTATCTTGACGTTTACTTATGACAGTGCTTGGATTGGTATTGATTAACACCAAGTTAAATTTATGTAAATAGATTATAAGTAAAAAGAATTTAATTAACACCAATACATGCTGTTTTCTTGATTTTATATATATTATCAATCATATAAAATGTTTTACTTACACTTTCTACTTATACTAATTAGGTTATCAACAAATGTTCATTGTCTTACCAAACCTGTCAAGATTTGTTTTTCATCTACATTATAGAGATTAGAGCACGCGTGCATGGCCGTTTATTACATTCTTAGTTACAAGCATTGTACTCTATACTATCATTGACTTATTAGTTGATATTCCTTTCGAATAAATGATTCACCTGTTTACTTTGTAGTTTTTCCTTACTTTGTTTACACACACTAATTTTTCTTTTTGCACGATCTCATCTAAAAACCCGTGGGTTACCACGGGTCTATAAGCTAGTAACATGATAAATGTTACTTTTTCGTCGCAATATAATTGTACTGTTTTGACTTTTTGAATTTTTTTTAAACTTTGTGTTATATAATATTTGGTGAAAATATATTTAAAACTCAATTCATTTATATATTTTGTATTAAGTAATATATAACACAAAAAAATAGTTTATGTCAAAATTTATTAAAAAAAAAAAAAAAAAAAAAAAAAAAAAAAAGTGAAAATATGATAATTATTTTTGAATGAATGAAGTACAATTTAAGTTAAATTAAATTAAATATGCTTGAATGCTAGTGTGAGTAAAAGTACTCTTTAAGTATTAAAATACTAAGTACTAACAGAGAAAGGAAAATTATCTCTTTTGAGACAATATAAAATTGCCTTTTTATGGATGAAGTGGAGGGAACAGTACTTTATCAAATTTATTGCCAATAGCTTAACAGAAAAACATTTGTAGTATATCATCATCTTTTTACAGTTTTACCAATCAAAATGTGAAGTATCTAAGAAATTTTGCAAACTAAGAATCTATTTATATTTTAACATTCTATTAGATGCAGTTTGACTAATCGCAGCAGTCTGTAACTACCAAATATCATTTGAAATTTTGTAAAGCTTGGCCTATTATTTACTGGATTTTGCTAAAAAAAAATAGAGTTTACGTTAAGTTTTATTATTTGTGCAAAAAAAAATAACATTAAATGAACTCATTATTTTTATATTTATACATATTTAACAATTATAATTATAGAAGGTGTTGTTACATGTAAAAATTTTTTAGCGACACTTTTTCGCACATTATATCACTATCTCACAACAATACCATTAGGAATGTTTTATGTTAATTAATTGTTACTTTTTTAATTGATCTATAGGGTTGTCAGTTGTGGTTAGCAAAATCCTTACTTTTTGAGTTAAGTACATTTTTGGTCCTTATGGTTTGCCGGGTATAACGATTTTAGTCCAATAGTTTCAAAAATCTCGGATCCTCTCCTGAAATGAAACACCTGTAACGGGTTTGGTCCAATTTTTGGTTGACCATTAGATTGACCAGTTAAATATTATAAATTGGCAAAAATGCTCTCGCCTTAATAATGTGAGTGACTAAAATACCCTCCTCTTTATTATTTCTTATTCTTTTCTTTTATTATTATTATTATTATTATTATTATTATTATTATTATTATAAATTCATCATCTTTACCAAATAAACTCCATCTTCTTCAACACCACTTCCGGCCATCACCTTTAAATTCCGGCCACCTCCTTTAAATTCCGGCTACAACAACACATCAACTACCACTCATTTTCTTTTACCATAAAAGCTCGAATCAACATCAAACCTACCCAACAAATCAAAAAACAAGCACATAAAAAATAACCAAACACACACAATCGTCATCTAAATTTCCCAACTTTCCCATAGACATCTTCTTCAACCGCACCCAAAACAAAGTAATACCAACCATTTTTTTTCATTATTCCTTATCATCTCAACATACCCATCATAAACACACACGGATCTACATGTAACCAAACATATACACACAGATCTATGCATAACCAAGCATGAAGACGCTGATCTGCAATAAAAAAATAGATTAGCGGTAATGGTGGCAGGCTGCGTGTGGCTGGTAATGGTGGTGATTTGGAGCGGTGGTGGCTGGATGTGTGTGGCAGTGGTGGTGATACATATAACAAGTCAAGTGGAGGTGAGGTGCGGACAGATCCGACGGTTGGCGTGTCACTGGAGGTGGTCTGGAAGTTGTGTTGTGTGGTAGCTGATGGTGTGGCCGGAGGAGGTGTGGTGGCCGGAGATCTAAGGAGAAGAAGAAGAGAGAGTGGGAGGGTTTGAATTGTGGGTGAGTGAGTCTTTGTGACTTTGTGAGTGGTGGGTGTGTGTGGATCCTTTGGAATTTTATTAATCTCTTTAATATAATACATTAAATGACAAAAGTGCCCTCTTATTTAACAGTCAAGCAAAGTCAAACTAACGGTGTTAGTATAAATGGACCAAACCCGTTACGGGTGTTTCATTTCAGGAGAGGATCCGAGATTTTTGAAACTATTGGACTAAAATTGTTATACCCGGTAAACCACAAGGACCAAAAATGTACTTAACTCTTACTTTTTAAAGTGTATTAAATTATACTATCACATAATAGTGTTTGTCCAGAAAAGAAAAAATAAATAAATAAATAAAATACTAATAATAATAAAAAAATAAAAATAAAATTCCTTCCTTGGGGATTAATCAAATAACAATAAGGTTTGTGTTTAGATTCAGCCAGAAACTGGGGTTTTTAATCGGAGTTTTTGGTTTTTGGTCGGAGTTATATGATGTAAAAGACGAAGTTGGATGAATGACCAGTACACCCTTAAAGATAGTGTATAATGAGTTTTTTCTGAAGTACATAAAACATAATGGGTTATGAGTAATAATAAATAGAGTATTTTGGCTTTTACCCAAATTATGGAGGCAAATTATCTTAAGCATGTTATTACTCCCTTCATTCTAAATTAAATGTCTATCTTTGTTTTTCAACCAATCAAAAGAGATTTTAGTAAGTAGGGATGATATTTGATTAGTGGACAATATAGTTATGGTCAGTTTGGCGCATATATTTTAGAAGCATTTATGAGTGGTGAAGTGAGTGTTGAGCGTTATGATTTTTAATGTTTGTATGGTAAGTAGTAAGTACCTATAATTTTTTTTTTTTCTTTTCGAAATGTTCATTTTTCAACACTTCATGAAGTAGCATTTAGGAGCTTTGAATATTTAAGAGTGTTTTATACAGTTTAATTAAATTACTACTACTTTATCAAACATTTTTTATAAAAACAACTACTTCTAACAGCTATTATTTACTGATGCTGTTATTTTTGCTTTTTCAAAAACTTTGTGCAAATTATAAGGGACATTTATTTTGATAAAAATTATTATTAGTTAATTACACACATCTAATCATTAAGAAAAACAGAAACAAAAACTATTTTATGAAAAGAATAAGAGTTAACTACATAAATGGTCCATATGGTTTGCCGGGTTTTACGGATTCAGTCTATTTTTTTATTTTGTTACGGGTTCAGTCGCTGTGGTTTTGACATGTTACGGATCCGGTCCATTTTGCCAAAATCTGTTAGTTTTTGTTGTTAAGTCGAATAAAATGACAAAAATACGCACATTTTCATCATTTTTAATTAGAGTTAACTACATAAATGGTCCCTATGGTTTGTCGGGTTATACGTTTTCATCCGTTTTTTCAGTTTTTGTCTCTTTTTTACGTTTTCATATGTTTTCGTCCGTGATTATACGTTTTCTTAAGTTTTCATCCGTTTTTATTCGTTTTCATCAATTTTCTTCAGTTTGTATACGTTTTCGTCCATTTTTATACATTTTCTTACGTTCTCATAAGTTTTTGTCCGTTTTTATACGTTTTCGTCCGGTATTCTACGTTTTTATACATTTTTGTCCGTTTTTATACGTTTCTTTTATATGTTTTCGGTCGTTTTTATATGTTTTCTTCCGTTTTGATATGTTTTCTTATACATACAAAAACGGACGAAAACGTATCAAAACATATGATAACATAAGAAGATGTATAAAAACGAATGAAAACGTATAAAAATAGACGAAAAAGTATAAAACTGATAAAAACATAAGAAAACGTAAAAAACGTATAGTACCGGACGAAAACTTATAAAAACGTATAAATACAGTAAAAAACATATAAAAACATATGAAAAACATATAATCCGATAAACCACAAGGACCATTTATGTAGTTAAAACAAATAAAAAGACAAATATACCCTTACTTTAAACGGTCAAAAAAGGTCAAACTAACAGAGTTAAGAAAATTGGACTGGATCCGAGACAAGTCAAAACCACAGTGAGTGAACCCGTGACAAAATCAATAAATGGACTGAATTCGTAAAATACGGCAAACCACATGGACCATTTATGTAGTTAACTCAGAATAAATATTGTATTTAACAATGTTTTAAAACCCGGGTTTTTAATTGACCCGGCCGAGTTACCGGGTCACTGGTTCAACCGGTTCAACCGCCGGGTCAAACTGGTTTTATGCCGAATGAAAATTTTACCCATATTTGAATTTTTCGTGCAGAAAAAACATATCACACACTTTCAGTTTCCAAAATATTAACAATGCAATATTAGACAAGTTTATATGAAAGTAATATTCATATATTGTTTTTAAACATCCAACAATAACCGTAGTATAAACTATTACCGACTAATTTCAATAAGCAAAATTTAAAAATTTTATTTGACTACATGCTATATATATCATCAAACTATATCACTACTTAGCTGGCTTATCAAGGCATCACCTCAAACCTACAACTCAATATTTCTTTCTTCTCATTCCACATTTTTTTTTAGCAAAACACAAACTCTTTCATAAACTTCCTCACCCTGATCAGGTGATTTCCATTTTCAACCATCACCATCACGTCATATTAATCTATGATAATGTACAAAAAAATTGAAAATGTTGCCGGTCTATAACAATATTAGAAAGTGTATGGCTCAATTATGCAAACAACAATGTCCGAATATCATATGTTACATCAGTCTCTTCCTGCTTCTTTCATATAAGCCTTGACCCGGCCGGTTTTACAAAACCGGGTCGACCCGGGTCATGAGAAACCCACCGGTTTAATCTGGTTCTGAAACAACCAAAAACCCGTTTACCTTCGACCCGGTCTCTCAACCGGTTGAACCGGCCAGGTCGACCGGGTTTTAAAACATTGGTATTTAAAGCCTTGTGTATCACAAGGGTGGAAAACAACGCAACAAAAAATCAGTGACAAACAATTTAATACACTTTTAAATGACTATGACAGCTCACACTAGTTAACCATGTCGTCATGCTCACGTCATTTTCCACAAGCACATATCCTATGGGTGTGACTTTGGCCCACTGCTACTTGATCAAACTTTCTGCAGTCTACATATGCTATCACCGAACCTAATTCCGTACCTGTATTTTCTAATAATCTAGAGTTACGAACCTGATCACGGACCTGGTTTTTGTTGGTGTTTGGCGTTGTGTCTGAATGAAGTTGTGTTGTTTGAACCTTTAAAAAAAAATTGTGACAATTATGATGTTTGACATGACTAAAAGCAAATTATTACAATCGATCTTATTTTTGTGAATATTCTCGTAATAGTTTAGTCTCCCAATAGGCCAATATTTTGAATCATGTTACTGTATCATAATTCTCATGCCAATACCAAAATAAAATAAAAACAATTCAGATTTCACGACTACAAATTTAAAGACAAATAAGTTGCATTTTATACTCTTGTAGTTAGAGCATATTTTCGAGCTATCTTAATCATTTAAATGTCTACGTCATTAAATTAATTTATCATCTCCAAAACATAAATTATTCTCTACTCATTTCTCCTTTATACATTCTCATATAAAACAAATTTTCAATAAGTCAAGCATGACCAACCTTTTCATTCAAACAAATTTCTCCAAGTCATATCTCAAACGAGAATAACCTCTTTTAAAATTTCAACTTATTTTCAAATCATTTTCTAACCTACTCATTTGAGGTACTCTCATATCCAACACAAAATATAAAGTTAGAAGGATTCATCAGAAAAAGATATTTATACTACCTTCTCTCTTTAAGTTTTTTTTAACATTTCTAAAATTAGATTTTAAACAACTACATGTCATAAAGCAAAATGTACAAACATACAACACAAATTTGGGTGTTACAAAATTTTACATCCATAATAAATGCTACTCTTTTAAAGCCCTCTAAATCAATAGTACATCTTTTATTGCAAATAGTACAAACTTATGATACACAAAAAGGGTGTTTGAGGTTGCGTTTGCGACTTGATTTTATGGTTAACTTGATTCTTAAATGCAATAATTTAGTTTTGGTGTTCGGCAATTTCTTTACAAAGTGATCAATTGCATTTGCAAGGGTTCGAAACCTGAAAATGAAAAAGCAGGTATAGACCCATAGTTAGAAAACACACAAAGGAAATAAAAAAAATAATAAAAGTGCCATCGATATTTACTTGCCTCCAAATCATGTAAAGTGGTCATGAAAGAAAGAAATATAAAGAAAAGGGCGTTGAATACTTGCATTGAGGCTAAGAATCTAATATAGAGAGTGAATATTTCATATAAAAAATAGTTTACATAATAACCCTAATTTTACATTAGTTCTTCATTATTCTTAGCTCAATAAAATACTCTATATATTTTTGAATTCTACTTATTTGAAAGGCCAGTTAAGCAAATATTTTTTTAAGGAAATACAATTTTAGTGTTTTACAAGTTATAAAAGACCATATAAAAGCATTCACAATAAAAAAGGGTCATGTAAGTAAACTTTTAAAAATGTTTTTTTAATTTATTTTGTTATTTATAAAAAATAGTTTATTTCTCAAATTCATTTCAACTTGAAATTATCATTATTTGTAGAGCCTTGTCATGAAAAAACGTATAATCAAAAACATTAGCTCGCTAAAACAATTTCAAATATAAGATATCCACCGTCGTAACATGCGAGTACCCTACTAGTAAATAATTACTATCATTAACCACATTAATACAAAGAAACTATCAAACTACAAAAACATTACATGTTTCGTCTATATAGTTTATCCAAAATCACACTCGCCGTTCTTATTCTATTTTAATTACAAAATAATCCTTAATATTTAAACTATTTGCATTGATAATCACTGTTTTAAAAAATAAAGATTATCTGTGTAATAACAATGTAATACAATACTATAGATTATTACACATGTGATCTTTATTTTTTAAAAGGAATATCGATGCAGCTAGTTTGAAACTTAGGTATCACTAAAATAATTAAAATTGAACAAAAATTATGAGTGTAATTTCAAGTAAACCACGCAGGAGAAAAATGTAATATTTTCATCAAAGTAGAAACAATAATAACATCATTACCAAACAGCCCCCATTACATAAACCCCGAACCAAATTCTCACTTTCCGAGCCTCAAACTCAACTCAACTCAACTCAACGCAAGGTTACATCTTCTTCCAGTCCTTATTCACATTATTATTTTATATATATATATATTTATTTTATCTCTCTCAATCATCATCATTTTAAACTGTGGAGTATATAAATATAATATACACAATACTTCACTTTCATATTAAAATTAAAATTATCCGTCAATTTTGAAGTCAAATCAAACCAGTTCAGTTAGATTCTCATCACCGAATTCTCTTTATATTTCACAATCCATCATCATTTAGTTTACGATTGCCAGATTGAAAAAATTGTTAGTTTTTTTTTTTTTTTTTTTTTTTCTTTTTTTAAGAATTATACTATTAATTTATTGGATTTAAGCTAATTGTGGTTGTTGTTAATGAAATTCAGGTTATTCTTGTTGACAATGGTGGTTATACCGTTATAGTGTGATAAGACTACTTCTGGTATGATCTAACTGTTTTTTTTTTTTTTTTTTTTTTTTTTTTTTTTTTTATTTAAATTATTATTATTATTATTATTATTATTATTATTATTATTAAATAGTAGTTATTTATTTTATAATTAATTTTGGTTTGTTATATGAATTTGTTGCAGAAGATAAGTGTGATTTGATTGTTGGTTAGTTAGTCATGGCGCAGAGTAGTTGGGAAGCTGATAAGATGTAAGTGTAGTAGGAGTACCTTTTTTTGCGTTTATCGAAATTCGAAACTGATTTTTTTTTTTTTTTTTTTTTTTTTTTTTTTTTTTTTTTTTTTTTTACATTTTATCTTTTAAAGTTAGGCTGTGGTTGGCTACCAGCGATTTTGGCGTTTAGAATGTAATGCTTGTTTGGCGACTTTTAGCTTTTACATCATTGTACACTTTATAATTACATATTCAACTCTTTTACCAAACACTTTTATAAAACAAACAATTACTGATACAACTAGTTTTGCCAAACATAGCCTTAAATTTGACATGAATGTTACGTACTTATTTAAGCTCAACTTCAGTTTTTCATATTGCATACCTGTTTCCAAGTGGTTTGGATTTGTTATCGAACTTTTAGATTTTTGCTTAGTTTAGAATTAATCTATTTGACGCTCATAAGTATGAATTGAAATGTTTTTCGGGGAGAAGATGAAGCGTTGTTAGTGTTACTATCTTCACTTAAACCTTTTTATGAGTACAGACATTTAAAGTTTAAATTTAGTGGATGACGACATTTCTTAATTTAAATATCATAGGTCGCACTAAATGCGGAATGGATATATATAAGTTAGTTTTTGCTATTGTTGGATGGTTTTATTTTAATCTTGAATATGCGCGTTTTTGGTAGGCTGGATGTTTACATTCATGACTATTTGCTGAAACGGAAGCTGCATGCATCTGCGAAAGCTTTCATGGCTGAAGGGAAAGTTGCGACAGATCCTGTAGGTATGTTGGCATGGGTTCCGTTCATTAGCTTTCTATGTAGGTCATTGGTCTTCCACGCGTTCAATCATTTGTTAGTGCAGAAGGTTGCTAATACGTAGTAATTTAACGATATGAGCTTTAAATAGGATTCCATGTTTGTTAACTTTTTACTGCGACTCATGTGGCGAGTTACTAGCATTTATGTGACTGATTCTGCGGGCTAATCTTAAGTCTGTTTAAATGAAACTTCATACCTAATCTATACGCGATGCATGAAATGAAATCTATTTCTGATTGATTTACAGCTATTGATGCTCCGGGCGGATTTCTCTTTGAATGGTGGTCTGTCTTCTGGGACATTTTTATTGCTAGGACTAACGAGAAACATTCTGAGGCGGCTGTTGCTTACATTGAGGTTGTTATATTTATGGTTTATTTTTTTCACCTAATGTACCTTTTTTAGGCTATTGATTATACATTTTCCTTATCGGTTTGTAATTTTTGAAACAAACTCCAGACACAGCAAATGAAAGCAAAGGAACACCAACAACAGCTTCAAATGCAGCAGATGCATATCATACAACAGCGAAATGCTCAATTGCAAAGAAGGGATCCTAATCATCCTCCCATTGGTGGTCCTGTTAATGCGATGAACGCTGACACAATGATGGGAAAGCCATCTCCCAGTACACTAGGTATGAAAATGTACGAGGAACCCATGAAGCCTTCTCATTCTATGGATTCAGAAAACACTCCAGCTCTTCTCGATGCTAGCAGGATGGCCCTTCTCAAATCAGCTACTAATCATCAAGGGTACAGTCAGTCCTCTGCCATTAATCCTCGTTTTTCGTTTCCGTCATATGGTTTTGTAAACTCATCACATTCTTTTCGTATTTGTTGTTCATACAGACAACTGGTGCAAGGGAATTCACCAAATATGTCTACAGGTTTGCAGCAACTTCAAGGAAGGTCTCAGTTAAACACGGTATACTGTAAAAGAAATAGAAATTGTGTACACTTATATACTTATTATTCTATTTTTCTTCATGCTCGCGTTAAAGGTATTTTTATAAATGTTAGGAAATTAAACAAGAATTGAACATGGGTAATACACCAAAATCCTTGCCGACAGACCCGTCATCAATTTATGGACAGGCGATTTTGCAGTCAAAGTCTGGATTAGGTGGTGCAGGTAATCTTTTCACAAATATTATCTAGTTGATGAATCGTCATAGGTTAAAGTGATCTTGAAATTTCTTGGAAAGTGATTTATTATTTCTACTGCTTAGTGATATATGGCTTTATGATTGAAGTTTATCAGTTTATCTCCTGTAGTAACTTATTTTCATGATCTGATATCAGTTGACCATGACCTCTATAACTTAATTGCTTTATCAAATTCACTTTTTCCAATTGGGTTTGTTACCAAAAGGGAAGAATTCTAGGATTAGCTAAAATAGCATTTTGTTCATTAAATTCCGTACGACATCTCTAAATTCAGCAGTTTTAAATAACCATCGTATATAACGCAATTTTAAGCTGTGTATTCAGCGAGGGTATGGTATATTATTCAATGCTACCATTTTCTCGCTGTTACTTTTTTTTTTCCTCGCTAAGAGAGCAGCAATCAACATGGATGCTTAAAATCATCTATTCTACAATGAAACTTCATGTTATATTAACTTTTTATCTTTTCAGGATTGAACCAAGGTGTTACCGGTCTTCCGTTGAAGGGCTGGCCACTAACTGTAAGTATTTGATATTTGCAATCTCTAACTATCTGTAACATTTCATTTTCATACTTGACCTATTTATCGGCATACAATGCAGGGGATTGACCAACTACGCCCGGGATTAGGTCTTCAAGTGCATAAAAACAATATGCAGAACCCAAATCAGTTTTATTTGGCATCACAACAACAGCAAGTCTTAGCACATGCCCAGGCACAAGGCAACCTTGGAGCATCCCAGAATTATGGATTTGCTGGATTACCTAGAGGTAATATGATAATGAAAGATGGTCAAGCCACAAGAAATGAGGGTTCTGTAGGCTCCCCTGGGCAAATGAATTCACCCAAGGTTAATCTTCTTTACTTATGACCCATGAATTTTCCACAGGCTAGGTTTTCACGATAGCAATTTATAATTAAATATGCATGAAATAATGCATGTTCTATTATTATCTATGATCTATATACTATATTATCTAGCTACTTTTGAGGCAATTAAGCCTTAACTTTGACCACACATGTTTGACAGATGAAGATGCCACAGATGCAACAATCTTCATCACAACAGGACCAGTTGCAGCAACAGCAACAACAACATCAGCTACAGCAGCAACAGGTGGTGCATCAGCTTATAGTCAGTCGTTCTTAGAATGTTATACAATTAGGTTTATCTTCTAAACATTAAAATACACGCAAAAATGGTTGCAGTATGCGTGGGGCGGGTGAATTGGATAATAGGCCAAAACAGGTCGGGTTGGGTTGACATAAAAATATGTTTTTGTCTGTTTTTTTATTGATAATTTATGTATTAGTTATGATACAGTTTATCATTAAAGTAATAATCCAAGTCTGGAATAAAAATGATTTAGGATGTTGTATGGGTTGTAAATAGACTTTGGACAATGTTCCACCCGTTATCCTTTTAGCTAATACTTTTATCTGACCTCTTTGAGATAAAAACAACCCATATCGACCCATGCATAAGTGAATGAGTTGGAATTTCCCTCTAGTAAAACTTTTTTAAATAATATACATGCTTGGTTATTATTATTATCATTCTGGATCCATCAAAATAATATGCTCTCTTCAATTTTTGCAGCAGAACAGAAAACGAAAACAACATTCTTCGTCTGGACCAGCTAACAGTACGGGTACAGGGAATACAGCGGGTCCTTCACCAAGCTCTCCTGCATCAACTCATACACCTGGTGACGGTGTGACCACAGCTAGCAGTCTGCAACATGTGAATAGTGTGCAGAAAAGCATGATGATGTATGGTGCAGATGGAACGGGTGGTCTTGCTTCTTCAACAAATCAGCTGGTATGCCTGTTTCATTTTCCACATATATCTTGTGATCATACTTGATGATTGCAATAACACTGAAAATCTTGCATTCAATATGCTGTGCTCAGCTTGATTACATAATTCACATTGCGGGTTACATGATTTCAGCGAGTATGCCTGATTTTACATTTTGAAAATTTAGAGGTGGCAATATGGGGTGGGTTGGGTAGCGGGTCTAAATGGTTTAAGTATATATATGTATTTTCTAGGAATAATTAGTTTGGCAAATATGATTATGCAAATTATATAATTTCAATAATGGTCTTTTGATCGGGAATGTTTTCTTTATACAACTTGAATCAGCCTATCATGACTACATGAGTTGAAATGGCCAGTTATACTCTGTTAATGTATGAGATTTGATTAAGATTCTATTGCGAGCATTT
>JARVZY010006868.1:0-25136 GCA_030686995.1 Artemisia argyi | reverse complement strand
GGAAAGAATGAGATGGAGGGTTGAGATGAAATGGTTTGAATTGGATGTTGGAGATCAAAGGGAGCCTCCCTTGGTTTTCAAATAATTTGGCATGTGTTGAATATGGATGGTTGAGATGTGATGATTTGAATCAGATGGCTAAGATCAAAGATGCCAAGGTTAGGGTTGAGAAAGGATATTCCAAGAGAATATGCTTTGCTTGGGGGAAAAGGAGAAATCCATGGTTGAGATGGTTTTGGTTTGAATTCAATGGTTGTGATCAAGCACATGTGGTGGCATAGATAGGAGAGTTTGGATGGATGGTTGAGATGTGTTCTAGTTTGAATTCAATGGCTTGGATTAGATGGAGCCTCTTTGGAATGCAAACAATTCCCATGTGTTGAAAATGTAGGGTTAGAATGTGTTGTAAGGGAATTGATGGTTTAGATGTAGTGCGTAAGGGAATATGTAAGAGTGTAAGAGATTGTGTAAGAGAATATTTGATATGGATATGATTGGTTTTGTCTATAAGTTCAAGTAACACAACGTCGAGAATCCATAGGTTCATATCTCGTGACTTTCCATGACTCGACGTTCTCAACTAATACCTTGGTTCAAATAAGTTAAGTGCTTTGCCTTGATTTAAAGCATAACCCAAGTGGGAAATGATGCGTTTACGCAAAGTGACCTTTGACTTAGTTTGACCAATAAGGGAGTAAACCCGTTACGTAATTAGAGAAGACGTAAACACGGGATATGAGCATATGGATGCTTCAACACGATGTCACATGAAATATATAAACTCCCTAAGTTTAGAAAAGCCTTGGATAAAGGCGATAGTTAGAAAACATGAGTTGGCGTTTTCCCGTAAATGGGTGTTCTAAAAGTGGGATCTCTCAAGTCTCAAAACTCGTTTTGAGTGTTCTCAATTAAACACATAACATATTCATACCTGTATTGAAAGATCCACATTTGTCGGGTAAGGGGAAAGCCGACTTTCAAAATTCGCCCGGAACCATACAGACTCCTGGCGCATCACCCGCGTGGGCAGCGTGCCAGGAGCAGACATTGGCTCCGGCGATTTTGAGCTAACGTTTGTTATTTTATGTGTTTCGATGGTTTATTTGTCATCATTAAAACATAAAGAGATTTTGATCATGTTGCCTCAACACTTTTCTCTTCTTAAGTGTGTTTTTGAAATCTGGTCCGCGACAAGGTAAAGGAACATCTTTAGGGGCCAAAATATGACTATCTTTGTATTCTTTTCTTTATTTTTCTTCTCTATCAAATGTGTTGGTTTGATTTTTTTACAGGTAGAAATTCCTTGCTTAGAAATTTGAAAAAAATGAGCTCTCACCCTAGAGTAATTCCTTGTTTTGTCTCATGACAATAATTACAAGTAAACTTCCATGTACCTCCCTTCTCAACTCTCTTAGAAACTTTAATAACATACTCCCGTAACGGTGCTTTGTTGATGGTTTGTGACGAGGAAACACTTTCATTAGTGTTACTTGTACCAGGATTTGACGTCATGCTTATACAAATTAAAGCCTTTTCATTAGAACTTAGAAGCAATATAGAATTATACATAACTAATTACTAATTAGAACTAATATACAAGCAATATACATAACTATGGAAATAATAAAGAATGAAGATCAAAGATAGCAGCCTAGTAGCAAACAATTATACAATTATACATAACTAATTACTCTAGTCTATAAATCCAATCTATGACTAAAACTCATAAGTAATGAAGAATGAAGATCAAATTACGCATATATTATTATAGTACGCATATATTATTATAGTACGTACATCCTAACCAAATGGAACTGCTGTGCATATATAATATCGAAGATTAAAAGGAATCCTTTTTTATTTATTTTTATTTTTTTTAACTTACTGAAGAACAATCAAATACTCATGTAACCGATAAGATATAAAGGCAATCAATTTTAGTATTTTATTCACCCGATGAGATTCCAGAAATTTCACGATGAAGAGTCAGAGATGAAGAATCGGTTTTGACAAGTTCTGGAAGGTTTAAAATTGATGAGCCGCGAGTTATGAATCAGTTTAGACGATTTGTCTTTTATAAATTAGATAGATTAATTAAAATTAAAGCCTTTTAGTTACTGGGCCATAAGAAACGTCACTTTTTGGTCCAAAAACATTTTCCCAAACCTTTTCTAGATAATGATTGGCGTACCCCTTTTGAAGAAATGTTTCCACTTTTCCCATGGACGTTTCCTCGGCGTTTCCCATTTCCTCGCATTTTCTGGCATTTTCCGTTTCCCCGGAGTTTCAGATACATGGTACGGCATCCCTGCAGAGTTTCTGTGTATCCTAGGATACGTGCCACTAGAAATTGTGTTCGTTGTCTGAGGTAGGTCCTAGAATGGTTAACCGGCACCAAAAACAGATACATGGAATTAGGGTTTCTTCATCAAGAAAAATCATTTTTAGAAAAGATATTAGTTTATTAAGACTCAAGTTTAAGGAGTCGCCTCAAATTACTCATATGAAACCGTCGTGGAAGACGAAAATCCCATAGATCAGGTTGGTAGTTCTTATGGTTCAAGGAATGTCTTGGATCAGACAAGTGTTTTAATGTAAACACTTTGAAATCTTGTATCTTTGTTAATAATATTAGTTTACTGGGTAACAACCTTTTACCAAATATTATCCTTCTTTCTGAACCTTTAATGTGTAAGGAGAATGTCGGGTGACTTTTAACATATAGAAAAAAAACTGTCACAACTAAAAACTTACAAAACAATTCGAGAAACTAGCAAATGCCTATGATCTAACACAATATTAAAATTTGAATGAAACACATTAAGTCTATTAGATGATAGATGGTTCAATCCCAGTTGTTGATTTGCGTCTGTTAGGGTTTCAATTATGTTTTATGTAGTTGTATCATAAATATCGTATCTCTTACAGGATTTACATCACTTAACATAGTATCAGAGCAAGCTGACACTTTGACCCGGTCAGCTTTGAGCCACCGCCTCTGTGTCACCCCGTCAAACGCTAGTCGTCGTATCCCTAATCTTAAAAAAGTGAAACCTACCGGTTCGACCATAACTCCCAAATTGTAAAGAGTTAATTGACACCATTGGCTTCATATTGAAATTGAAATTCTGAAGAAAAATATTTCGGAATCTCCATTGTAGCCTCCGCCACGGGCCGTAACTTTTTGGGGGTTTTCAAATACAGTCGGCTCAGTGTTTTGCTTATAACTCTCAACCGGTTAGAGTTAACTGACGTTGTTAGTGGTCATCGATTCGTAATTAAATTATGAAGAAAAGCATACTGGAGTCGCCTCCTCCACCGGTTGGAAGCTCCATCACGTGCCACTATAAGTCAAGACACTCGTAAAAAAAATTACTTTGTCTCTTGGAATGTGTAGTCGCTGCAACTAAGTACCTGTCAAAGTCTTGATTTCTTCATCTTTTATTTTTTTATAATTATAGTTTATTCTTCAATTCGAGCTTTCGTAATTTTACTGCTCGAATTGCGATGGAATATTAGACGATAGATGACTGAAGCCCTGTTGTGGGCTTTGGGGCCGTAAAGGTTTCTATTATGTTCTACGTAGTTGCATTAAAAATATCGTATTGATAATATAATATCTTTAACGAAATTTACATCACTTAACAACATATGACCTTGCAAATCATGCAGCACCTTAAACGGACCATTATAGCTATCATAAAATACATAGAAGAATGCATGCTAACAGTGAGAATCTCGACACTAGTCTAATGTTGTACATATTGTTCCAAACACATGACAAAAAGGCCCTTACAAAAGAACCCAAAGCGGCAAAGCGTTTAAGTATCATCCATTGTTGTTTTTTTATGAGCCTTCGTTTCATGACAAGAAACTACGGTACTAGACTAGTTTCACGACTTAAGGGCCACTCGGAAACACATACTATAACCGGATAAATATCAAGCAGCCAACTGATGACAAGACCAATTTTCTTCGAGAACATGATCAAAACTCAAAAGTGCGTAGACCCGCATACACAGACTAAATTTCCAACTTTTTGAACCAAACTATATGGCAAACAAAATTTCTAAAACATACAAAAATTTAAAACATGTTTCAAAACCTTTTTATAACAAAATTTGAGCAACTACTTGATGTTGATTAATATAACATATTGAACCACGTAGATCGATTTTATGACATATAGTTACACCCATGGTTTTGGCATTATGATTTCTATCTTTTATTTTGTAGTATCTCTTTTTGCTGGTTATATTAGCTTAATTCTGTAATGCCAAAAAATTATACCTTTGGATCGGTTGTTATATACACTTTTTTGACTCGATGTATACTCACTATTGGTGCATGTGTGGCTATGCATATAAAACTCATGAAAGGGTAGCCTCCAATGCAAATCTTCCAAAGGTTGCCTTTTAATATAATGGTAATTTATAATTAACTTTAATTAAGTTTAACATCTGCACACTTTAATTATAAAATTAGACCAAATCAACCTTGTCTCTTTTAGATTGGGATATTCACATTGGTTGATGTAAATAAATCCAAATTTTGTGTTATAAGACATGACAAATAATAAGATTTAAAATTCATATGTAAGAGATGACATACTTGTCTATTTCATATGTGAATCTTTCCTCGTGGTAGTGTAACCGTAAAAGAAAACATTAAAAAATATGATGCACTCATAAACTTTTTCTATTAGGTTAATTTTGTAAGAATAGAACTAATGACTTATTGATTATTACAGTAATGAAAAAAATATATATTAAAGTCAGCAATGTTGTGAAATAATGAAATATTATGTATAAAGACGTACTCTTTTGTCTTAGAGGAGGGGTGTCTTTACATTTGGCTTGCACCGTTCTTATATGGCAAGGAGAAATAGCATGCCAATTGCACGTTATCACACCACCACCACCTTGAGTCATTTCAAAATGTGAGTATACTCACAATGCGCCATTTCTACTTTTCTGTCATTTTTTATTTCTTATTTTTTTTAATTAGATTGAATTGTTGGATTTGTGTTTTAATTGTGTATGGTGGGGTCCAAAAAGTGTAAAACGGTACACAAACGGCATGTGAAACGAGGGACGGATGTTTTTGGGGTGTGAATGTGAAATATGAAATGCTGATGTAGCACTGATTTGTCAAAACAGTATAAAAAACGGCATGTAATTACACCCCTTGCTCTTATGGGCTTATGATGTCCTTCCCTTTTGTCTCAATTGTTTTAATAATAAAACAAGGAACCTAACAAACATCAAAATGCGATATAACAGTCAGTATATTTTACATTACTACTTCCGAGCTTCTTTCGCACATTTGATGTATTTTGCTTTGTATTTTTGCTTCCTTGGCCTCTCTCTTAGTTAATTGTCTTATTTAGCTATAGTGTGGTGTCATGTTTTGTAATTTTTTTTGTTGGTTTTATGTCATTGTCGCCTTTCTAAAGAAAAAAAAAATAGTAATCAAGTGTGTCTTCTACCATCTAATATTGTCATCAACATCAAAAGTATTTGAGCAACTGGTTTATAAGATTATCTTCCAACACTTGAAGAACATATATACACTATTAAAGTGAGAAGGCGTATTATACGCATTGCGTTCTTTTACTCTTTATCAAGTTTTTATCGTATTTAGTTTTTCTGGATTATGTTTTTAGTAAGCCAATTTAAAGACAACATATGAAGCACATTATTAATAGCGAATAATTTTTAGTAAGCCAATTTAAAGACAACATATGAAGCACATTATTAATAGCGAATAATAATCGGTGAATATTATAATAGGAGTGTTGTGAAATATTATGTATCATAAGTATTGATCTTGAATGATTCAACTTCCTAACTAAATACTTTATTCTCTTCCTAGTTTAGTCTATTAGTAATGTTCATAATATAACATTTAAAATTCATCTAATAATAAGAATTCTCTTTCAGCTTTTTTCTGTACTTATTCTTTGGTCTTGTTCGTTACATTTATAATAATAAACTCTTTTTATACAACTAACCGAAATTTAGAATTAATACTTTCACAAGAATACATGACTAGTGCTTGAATGATTATTTGCATTCAATTCATTCTTTAAATACCAGTCGTTAACAATAAAACAAGGAACATAACAAACATCAAAATGCGATATAACAGTTTTTTTTTAAGAAAATCAAAATAACAAAGAAAGGAAAAGGGACAATGACGTTTTGTAGCTACAAATTAATTAATAATCCCAGAAGTTGCCATGCATTGTGACTAAATTTTTTCTTTTATGCAGAGTGCATTAGAATGGGCCACTGAACATGCGTATGTTCCACAGGATTTAAATTGAAACAATTTGATTTCCACATGGACAGCTAAGACACAACAAATTAAGACTAATAATCAAAAAGTTTTTCACACCTGATGTGACTTGCTAATGGTCTTTAAGCCCAAAGATTAAGACATCTACCATAACACCAAGGTTATATCTTCAATTCTCGACCTCGCACGTATATTTGGCTCAGTTGGTACCAACTTCCGAAAAACCAATAAGTTCACTGGAGAGATTTTGTGAATAAAAGGTCAAGGGCTCGAGTCTCGGCTTTTGCTCACTCTAGTTGGTGCCCCACTGGGCCAGAAGAGTTGTCAGAACTATTTCTTGTGAGTTGGATAATAGTTGGTGCCAAAAGACATCAAGGGTCAGGTATTCCCGGCAATTCACATTTTTGTTTTGTGGATCAATGTAGAACTACTAGATGCATGTGGGGTCAGTTTCCTATGACAAAATTTTGTCAAACGAAAACGAAAACTGCGTACGAATACTAGCTTGTAGTATAATGGAGTACAAAAAACAATAAAATCTGACACTAGTAAAATTACGGAGTAATTAAATGTAACTAGACGAATACCCGTGCATAGCAACGGGATTTTATAACGATAGATCGTTTAGTGATAAAAGAAAGTTTATGGGTTATAAATGAAAACTAATAAAAGTTAGAGGTGGCAAATCTTGTCCAATTTGTAATTTTTGGGCGATTTTTGACATTTTTTTTAAAGTTTGGGGCGTTTTTTGCCCCATTGCATTTATTTGATGGGCTCTTACAGGCAAAAGATAAAAACAGATATTATTAGATGGGCTTTCGAATCACACAATTCAACTTTCAAGCAATTACTCTCAATTTTTTTCTGACCAATTCACTTGTCACTGGTAACTATAAAACATTCCTACTATTTTAATTTATCTCATTTATTAACTATTTTATGCATAATTATTTAATACTCTAATTAATTGATAGATATATTTAATTAGTTGCATTTTTATTCATTTAATACTCTATTTTTTTTAAGAAAAAATAATTAAATATAGTTAAGACTTAGATGCTTGATCTTTTTTTACAAGATGAATTAAAGGGGTTTTTAGGACTGTTCCGAATGTTTTTAATAGTTGAATTATAATTTGCTCGTTTTAGCCCGTGCCTGTTTGGCCCGATTTATAATTTGTCCGTTTAGCCCGTGCCCGTTTTAACCCGTGCCATTTTAGCCCGTGCCCGTGCCCGCGCCCGCCCGTTTTGCCACCTCTAATAAAAGCTTGAAGATTTAGGGATTAAATGTGTTGACTTATTGACTTTGTTGACTTATTGACTTTGATACTTAAGCTCATGCCAACATAATGTTTTGAAACCCAGTTGAACCGTTCCGGTCGAAAAATGGGTCGATTTAAACCGAGTCATGCTTTTAATAACTGAACCCGTCGTGTCCAGTTTTCAAAACTATATGTTTTTCTCAGTTGAACCCGTTAGTCCGGTCCAGTTTTCAAAACTATATGCAACATCAACTTGTTAGCTTCTATAAAGTTTTGTGTGTTTTAGTAATTTGTATAATGTGTATAATAACATATACTTTTCATTTTAGGGTGTTTTAAAAATAACATTAATTAGTGTGTTTAATTATTTTATATTTTATATTATGTTGTAGCTTGTTTAAATTGTATATTTTGAAAATTTTATTGTACTTTTTTAGTAAGGGTGTTTTAATTGATTGTTTTTAATTTGATATAGATGCTTTTAATTGGTTGTACTATATGAATAAATTATTGTAATTTTAAGTTATGGGGTGTTTTAATAAGAGCATTAATTGCACAATTCATTTTCTCTCACCCTTGTAGTATAGAAGGGCAAAATGGGGATTGACTGAAAATTCAGCTTTTCACTTTTCCCCTTTGACTAAATCTACATTATAAGTAGTTAAGATATGAAGACATACTGTTGGGGAAGAGGAGACATGCAGCATCTCCACGCTAAATTTATCATTATTACGTTCAGTTTCTTATTTCGTCCATGAGTTCCCATATGGTTGTGCATGTGTTTATAAACTCAGGGTTGTTTTTCGTGTACAAATTCTTTAGCACACAATAATTAAATGTTGTGAGGTGCTTGAATAGCACGCAGTTGATCGGATGTTTATACATGCTTCTTTTTATTTATGGTTTTTGATCTTTAGCCGATTAATTTATATGGTTTGAGTCCATCGCCAAAACAAACTCAAACTAAGCAAAACCTTCCTTATTCAGTAGTTTGGCGTAGCCACATTTGCACTTATGATAGTGTGAGACTGTGATAGTCTCAAACTTATTATTCTATATACTAAAAACCAGAAAACAGTGCCTCCAAAAACAACTGTTACAAGCACTGTTCAAACACTGTTACAAGCACTGTTATACACTGTTGCAAACACTGTTACACGTACTGTAGCAGATGCACTGTAGTTTTTTTTTTTTTTTGAAACTATAAATAATTCTCCTTAAAAAAAAATACAAAACTTGCACAAAAACATTTTATTATAGAGTCATTCATTTTTGGTTTAAAAAAACAAATAACAAAAACAATACAAAATAAGAAAAACAAAGAAAAATATAACACCATAAAAAAAATAACAAACCCGCGGCAACGCGCGGGCTACTCCGCTAGTTTCTCACTAAGTCACCCTTGAATGGTTATGTTTATACTAATACATACTCCGTATGTGTAAAGTAATTTTATTGTGTGTTCATTACTTCCTGTTAGTAAATAAAAGTCGTTTATGTGTTGCTTCTAATATAAATCAAGCTTAAAAACTTGGCGCTGGTAATGGATGCTTCCTCATATGCAAACTCACTAGATGTTAGTGACCTATTTACGTTACATATAGCCTAGTGTTATCCCTCAATTGATCATTTAAAGTAAACACACATATGATCTTCAGTTTAAGTAAACATATGTATGATTCTCATGTAAACGGAGAAAATTATTAGATGATATATTTGGTTAGTCGTTTCAAGCTCGTTTGCGAGCTTAGGCTCCGTTAAAGTTTTGTAATCGTCGTGTATAATGGCTAAACAATACAAGTACGACAATGTACAGAGTTTCATTATTTAACAATAATGTGAACATACAAACGCAAGTTTGATCTATCTATATGAAATTAGATACGGAGTAAGTTCGAAGATGATTGTTTATGGTTGCACACTTTAATACTTTATATTGTTTCTTATAGTTTGAAAATATTACCACCATTGCGATTCATTGAAATCCTTCATGTGTCACACTTTCCGATAAAAATTTAGTTCGATGATACGGTGAAGTGGTGAACGCTGACCATTCTATGTGGGCGCATATGCACGTGTATGTAAGTTGTGTATCTATGCACTTGCATGTGTATGCAAGTATACAGTAGTTTTGCATTTATATTTATATATGTCAGATCGATAATGATTGTAAGAGGGCTGGGTACCGCTCGTTGTGAGAGCTCGCAACTCCAACATGGACTTCGTTGTAGCTCGTCATGACACCGATGGTGCCTCGCCATGCCTCGCCGTTCTTCACCTCCTCGTCTGCACGACGAGATTTTTGAATCTGCAAATCGTCCTTTTTTTTTTCTTTTTTTTTTCTCTTTCTTTTTCTTTTGTAATTGTGTGTGTGTTTTATAAATGTGTGTTTTGGTGTGTGGGGTTGCAGCCAGAGGTAGGAGAAGAAGACCAAACAAAGTTTTGGTCCTTGTTGTTTGGTCCTTGTAGTTTTATTTATTTGTGGTTGTGGTCCTTGTGGTTTTGTTTTCTTAATTTACAGGTTTTTTGTTTTTTTTTTTTTTTGTTTTTTTTTTTTTTGTAAATAACATTTTTATTTTTAGTTAGATGTATTGTAATTTTAATTTTAATAAATGAATTTAGTTTATTTAGTAAAATGAATAAAAATAAATAAAATTGTAAGTGATGGGCCTCAAATGAATAAGTTGAGGTTAGTTATGAATGAAGAGGGGGTTAGTTGTGAAGAAGTGTTGGGGTGATGTGACACCCGTAGACCCCAAATGAGGAGGTTTGCTTAACCACGGCACCTTTATCAAAACCCTTCATACTTTATGAGTCGACGAATGAACGTCTAAAAGTAGGATTTATAATGTTTAGAAAGATAGACAAAGGCTCAATCACTTAAGAATTGAAATCATGTTTTAAGATTGCTTTCTTACCAAATTAACGTAGAACCTTTTGACTAATTTAGGCTTTCGATTTAAAGAGGACTTGTACAAGTAATGTCTTCGGTTTTTCACATTCAAATTTACTTAATATATTATGGAGTATTAGATTATGTGATCATGTATCAATGCATTATATATTGATCAGCAAATGTATATTTTAGCTGTTCAAAAAAAAAAAAAAAATAATAATAATAATAATAATGTATATTTTAGAATGTAGCATGATAATTTATAGGCAATGTGCATGAACCACCTTGTACAAAGTGTGTGTTCATGAACACGAATATAGCACATTTAAAACTGACAAAATGCTATATATACACACATTCCAACAAACTTACAAGAGAAACAAGGATAAACTAGTTATATAAGAAACCATATTGGTCTAAATCATAAAATCAACTTATATAAATGGTAGCTAGATCAAGACAAAAAAATTGTTGCAAATGGATTATAAAAAATGACAATTGGTCTTGGAATCTTCTCAAAATGTCTCCATCTTTTTTATCTTTTATACCCTTATTCGAGAACGGAACGATTTAAAGAGAATAAAAGTGGTCCATTGTGTGTTGCAATATAGAAAATCGGTAACTTTTGTTCACTTAAAAAAAAGAGCAACAAACTTTTAATCGTTGATAATAATTGCATTTAGGGGTGTTCATCGGTTCGGTTATCGGTTAATCGGTTTATTCGGTTCGGGTTGTTCGGTTAAAAAAAAATTTGGGTCATAACCGAAAACCGAACCGAACCGAAAATATCTATAACCGAACCGAACCGAGAACCGAACCGAAGTTCGGTTCGGTTATGGGTCAAAACCGAAAACCGAATTTTTTACTTAAATTACACTATTTATATTTTTTTTTTAATTTAATTATATATATTTTTGGCAAAAAAAAATATTTCAAGCATAAAAAAGTGTTTTTTTTATATTAGTATAAAATTTTAATGGATATTTTTTATATTTAAAATAATATAAATATATAAAAAATATATATATTTATATAAATTCGGTTTTCGGTTCGGTTTTCGGTTCAGATAGCTTAACCCATATCCAAACCGAAAACCGAATTTTTAATTCGGTTCGGTTCGGTTTTAACAAGTTTGGTTCGGTTATATGTTCGGTTCGGTTTTATTTCGGTTCGGTTCGGTTCGGTTTTCGGTTTATTCGGTTAATTAACCGAACCGTGAACACCCCTAATTGCATTGATATCGTTATATAATGTTGGCTCGAAAAAGTTTTACAAAATCCTCCATTGAATGTTTATTCAAATGCTGATGAACCCTTTGCATTAAATAAATGCTTACACTCTCAAAATCATTTTGTTCAAAAACTTAATTTCTTATTCATAAATCTAATATAAAGAGGTAAAATGTTATCACGCCAACCCAACCAGTGTGACCAGCTTCAACCCATATTAAACATTACATATCCTAACTTGTACTTGTTTACCATTTACAAGCAGTATTCAAGCTATTTTTTTTGTAACTTTAGTTGCGGCTTATATAGATGAACCCGCGGGCTCTTCTTTTTGCAACTTTAGCTGCAGCTTATATAGGTGAACCCGCAGGGGTGAATCGCAGATTAGCACATTGAATTATCCATGTGGCTAATCCAATTTGTCAAACCCATTCATTTTGCCACTTTTACC
Source organism: Artemisia argyi (assembly GCA_030686995.1). Lineage (NCBI taxonomy): Eukaryota > Viridiplantae > Streptophyta > Magnoliopsida > Asterales > Asteraceae > Artemisia > Artemisia argyi. The sequence continues at coordinate 12,999 of JARVZY010006868.1, read as the reverse complement.
AATCGTCCATATAGTATCCTGTGTAACGCAGATCATCCTCATCTGGGAGTTACCAAAATGTTTGGATCATAAACCATATATAAAACAAAACAACGATCGTTTCAAGAGCGATGAGAAACTACAGTTAAGTATCAATTACTAAATCTTACGAATAAACCAAAAAACTTTTGAAACAAAATCCTAAATCTTAAACAGTAAACCCCGAACCACTAAAAATAAATAAAATGATTTGCCTGGCGAAAATGTGTCGTTAGGCCAAACATCATCACACATTTGTAAACCAGGTACCTTACTGTCATACTACTGAGCCAACATAATGTTCCGTTTTCTTCTTGAAAACATAAAAACGACATTAGAATAGGCTTAAATTCGAGGTCAAACTGAGCTAACCACCTGTATCTAAACAAGCCCAATTTACATGCAATCCTTCAGGCCTGATCTTACCTTCCTAAAACTAATCTAAAACATCAAGAAACCAGAAAAACCACTTGTAAAACAAATGAATTTAAACAATGAAGTCATAAATTTCTTCATGTGTGTGGTGTGGTTAACAGGATTCATCTCCATGGTTGCAATGATCATGGATGTCTCCGTTTTCTTTGCCGAGCTTAGACTTGGGTAGAGAGAATGTGGATGCTTGTTTGGAGGACGTTTTTAGTAACTGTTGCTGTGGCTTCAAGTTAAGGTGAGTGTAGTACGACATACCAGCAAGAGCAGTAACTGCACCGCAGATGCTGGTTGTTCCTGGGTTTGAACCAAACATAATGAAACCTCCCAGAAGAATCACACATGTTTTGAACTGTCCAAGAACAACATGAGTTGTTGCCGATGTTTCCCTGTTAACATATATAAAATCCGATTCAAGTTTTGTCAAAATTCTACAATAAGATGTAGAAAGCTAATGTCCTAGGCGCCAACCAATAATACTTTACCCAATTTGCTAGTCACTATGAAGTTCACGAAGTTACAAATGATGTGGACAGAATAAAAGTTTAGTGACCTCAAAATTTGTAAACACTATGCTATTAGATTAATTTATTGTGCCTTACGTCATGATCACCTTTTGCGCACTGGTCCAACTTTCCATATAATAATTGACGTTTATCGATATATTTACCCTTAATGAGCTTTAGTACTCCGTATGAGATTATTTCGAGGAAAATTGTTCAAATCACTTTCTCAGCTAAAAGATACGACTATCTGGTTGAAACGTTTATAGACTGTGACAGACCAAATATTCACAGTATGGCCATCAACCCTTATTCTACTAGATACTTGGGTGAAATACATCTCTTATTGAAAGTGATGTGAAGCGTAAAAGAGGGGGTTTACAGGGTTGCTACTTACCCAAGTGCCAAAGCACCGGACCACTGGAGCAAGAAGCCGAGAACAGCTGAAGCCCCAATAATTGAAGAATTGTAGAAGCTCCAGTCAAAAGAAAGAACGCCGGGAGGATCAAGCGATGGCATCATGGTCACTAGAAAAAACACAGTGATAGGTGTAGTCTTCCACATTAACCTGCACACAATTTTTAAGGTTTTATAAGGTACTCAAAATGATAACCAAAAAAAAAATTGTGCACAGAGACCCATATCAACTATTTGCAATGATCACGATGGGCATATGTTATATTTCCATGGGATGGAGAACATCCTCTCTTTCGAGAAAATGACTTTGACTGTTTGACTTCTTTAGTCAAATCAAAAAATTTGATGACAATTACATTTGAGTAAAAGATGCAAAAATTGGAAATACTGGTGTTGAATTCGTGTTAGCAATTAATTTGAAGTTAGAAAGCGATTAGCTGGACATTAAGGATAGTCAAGATTGGCAACATACGCTAACGCATTCCAGCTCTCCTGCTGTTGAAGGTTTGACCACAATATCTTATTTGTTGCACTCGGTATAATCCACGCCACTGCTATACATGCACCAAAGAAATGGAATTGCAAATCGGTCACTGTGGCAACCGCAACACCAATCGACACTACAGTAAGTGCTAGCACCTGAAACATTCAAGTGTTCTGGATTACAAATGAAATCTATTTGAATGAAACATGCAGTCTAACTTTCTTGGTCAAAGAAAGCAAGTATTATGACATTGATAGTTCTCTTAACTAGATAAAGCATTGTCCACCGACTTCCATACTACAGGGGTCAAACAAAAACCTTTTCATGTTTTACTGAAGGTAGTTATGAAAACACTATTTTTGTACAATCATAATAGTTTGAAAAGTAGTTAGTTCTACTATTGGGGACATAACTATTTTATACACAATTTGTACCTTTCGGAAAGATATTCTTTTGCGGTAGAGCATGAACTCTGCTAAAACAATTGCCGGGGTTACTGCAATTTTAGCCATCTGATAAAAACCAACACTAGAAAAAGATAGATGTCAGGAAATAAAGATTCAACAAACATAAGGTCATAGATACTAATTAGAAGTTTGCATACCTGTTGAACTTCAAACTAACATTAGCCAAACCGGTAGAAAGCGACATTACTATACCAAGACCAAGCAAAGAAGAAAATTTTGTCGTTTTTGAAGAAGGAGGTGGAGGAAGGAGAGATAAAGCTTTTAGTAGGGCCATAATTAACCAGCTACAAATGTAGTGGATAAAAGTGAGAAAGATCGGATAGTTGAACCCAACTTTGACAAGTACCTGAAACGTGAAGGATTATACAAGTAAGTATCTGAAAGTGCTAGCATTGATGGTTCGTATGACATCAATATTGCATATAAGGAGGACAATATGTTAATTTACCAATTTATTCATCAGGATAATACTAACTGATGCAACAAAATTGAACATAAGGGCAAGAGTGGGACCCAACAAGGATTGGTGTTGACGTCGTAATTTGCTAAATATAGAAGCTCGTAGTTCCTCCATTGCTCTTCCTGCATAAGAATAATAAGAAAGTCAGTAAATGCTTGTTTTCATTATCACCTATTTTTTGGATATTTTACTGATCTAATATTTCATGTCTATCAACAAGTTTGACTAACTCTGAATTTAGGTAATAATAAATTGACCTCCATGATGAGAAAGTAGAGGAAAACCAGAAATGCATGAATTCAGCAGGCCAGCAGGGAGTTAAAAATTGTGGTATATTTTAGGTCAGAATGCATGATGGTCATACTTTCAAGAGTATGTAGGTCAACCAACTTATGTATTTCCCAAATTCTTTATTGTCCACATATGTATCTGCGAGTTTATGTATTGGTTAATCTAGTTGCAGTTACTTAGCTATGACGTAATTATGCACATAGAATTGCATTCTATTGTTAAATACTCGATTACTGAATTATGATCCACAGTGATCAATCATATATTAGTTTCTCAATTGATTTTTGTGCACTTAAACACCAATATGGTTTACGCCATGCCTTTAGTACTTAATGTATGAACTTGATCTAGCATTAAAATTTTCATAAAAATATAAAGATTGCACAAACGGTGCTGTTCTGTACACCCCATAAAAATTGTAACTATTTCCATGTAGCCCTTCCACTTGAATTTTCCGTTTTTGGCAATGTTTTAAGCCCAACTTACCTAACTTCGAATCTCATCACTACAAGCTAGCAATAATGGTCCAGAAGATTGTCACAGTGTCACTACAATTTACAGACAAAAGACGCATATTGTATGTGGCATTTTCCAGGTCATGTAGCTTTAAAGATTAAGCAGCTAAAATCCACAACCATTAACCTAACCAAAGCATCATTTATCTGTGAAATTTACAGTTCACTCCCCATGTATAAAGAATCGAAAGGTGATAGGCAAAAGTAGAAGCCATTGACATGGTCTTCGCAGAAAGGAAATTTTTTCTATTCCAGGAAAAATAAATAAATAAATAAATAAAATAAAATAAATAAGAAGTCCACCTTACAGTCTAGAAGTAGTCTAAAAAAACTTTTTGAAATCATTAAATATAACTTAACTAATTGAATAATAGATCCATTATTAGTATGGACTATGGGCAGTTTTGAAACATTAAACTCATAATGACTTGATTATGACCTTTTTCTAACATAAAACAGCATGATTAAAAATTTATTCATACAACATCGAAATCCATATCTAATTATTTATCCTGAATAAACATGAACAAATTACCACACACAACCAGCATCTAATCGCCCTTCATAAGCAACACAATAACATTATCAAGTATCAACTAAGACACATCACTTATCACATAGTCAAGAAGCAATAATATTCACTTATGTCAACAATCAAGGGGTAGGATATAATAAACCCATTGCCATCTGTTTCTAAGTTGGATAGTTTGTTTTCTTCTTCATAAAAGAAACAAGTAGTAGTTGTGATGATGCCATTAATGTTGAAGAACCAGGGCACATTCAAGATATACAACCAAATCGTTTTCGTCAGCCAGAAATTAAATCTATTGCTATTAACTACAACATCCACATACAATGTAAACTTAATTTTCTGTAATTTGTTGAACCACAGATCATATCATCATGAAATCAACCAGCATAATCATTCAGTCTACAAAAAGGGTCTATTTCTTCTGACAATGCCATATCCATAAACGGAAAGAAAATCTACCCTAATCAAGCTTAGGAAATCAATCGGCATAAAAATTTAGGCTGCAAAATATGTCTATTTCTTGTTACAGCGCCATATCCATAAACAGAAAGAGATACCACCGTATTCAAATTTCAGAAATCAACCGGCATAATCATTTAGGCTACAAAAAAAAAGGTACAATTCTTCTTAAAACGCCAAAACCACCTTAATCAAACTTCATGAAACCAATTGGCAATAATCATTTAGGCTACAAAAAGGTCTATTTCTTCTTAGAACACCACATGCCCACATCCAAAAACGGAAAGAGATACCAATGTACTCAAACTTCAGGATAATAACCCGGCATAATCATCTAGGCTATAAAAAGGTCTATTTCTTCTTACAACGCCAAATACAAAAACAGAAAGCGATACCACCTTAATCAAACTTCAGGAAACCAGCCGGCATAATCAGTTAGTCTACCAAAAAAGATCCTATTTCACCGTACTACGCCATATCCATAAACGGAAAGAGATACCATCTTACCCAAACATCATATCCCTGCCACAACTCCATTAATTATTTGACACTTCTCATTACTTAACATTACTCCATTAATAATTCAACCACCTCCTAATTCAATTTCACATTACTCCATTTAATCATTCGAAACCTACTTACTCAAAGCATCATATAACCGAAACAAATCAAATGATTAAACCTAAAACCTTACATTACTCCACTAATCATCCATCACCCACAAAACCAATTTCATATAATCTAATCAAATCAAATAATTAACTTAAAATCCAAAAGCCCACTTAAGAAAAAAAAAAAACCCTACATAACTACATATGCATAACATATGAACAACTATATTTACACGGGTAAACGGATGAGGTTTTCCCTGTTCATGTTGCCTTTTCTGACTCAGATGTACGCAGTCTCACCAGGTTAATCCCGGGACCATTTCCCACCCTTTTTTCCACTCCCAAATGTACAAACTAATCTAAATTAACTTAATTTAATTCAATCCAACAACCAACATTACAAAAAAATAAAAAAGCATATTTAACCAAAACAACAAAATTGATAAAAACATAACATAATTAGAAAAAAGCAAACAAAAAAAACAAAAAAAAAAACATACCTTTTTCACCAGCATCACTATCCTTCCGCTTAAGAATCTTTCTAACATCTTTTCTTGTCAAGAAACTAAACATTGTTTTACTACGCCCCAACATTAAACTTAAAACCCTTTAATGTTTTACTACAATCTTAATTAGTACTAAAAACCAAACACCCAGTTGCAAAATCATGTTGAAAAGTGGTGCATTGTTTTTTTTATATAAAAGAAGAAATGGAATTAAAGAAAAAAGGGGGCGGAGGAAATCACGGAAGAGAGACCCACCGACAGAAATTAGTTTGAAATTTGGGAAGTTGTTTTTTAAAAGTTTGAGGAAGATATGTACTATGACTATGACTATGACTATGAATAAGATGGTTGTTTGCGAGTGAGTGAGTGAGGCGAATAGGTTGGTAGTAGGGCTAGTTTAGTGTGTTTACTTCACATAATCACATGTTACCATTACATTTTGTGTTTTTATATGTTACTCATTTATTTTTGTTTTTGTTTTACAGGATAAAGCCAATTTGGTTATCTTTACATGACTTGGTTGGGTTAATCTTGCATTTTACATATTGTAGAATTAGCAGTGATTAATATTTATCCGTTTCGTATTAAGTGTTTACTTTAATAATATACAAGTTTTAAAAAATCTCACTAACTGCACTAGTTACCAATCAAATATTATATCTATCTACTAAAATCTACTTTTATTGGTTGAAATACAAAATGAATACTTATTATAAGACATCTCAAAATAGTAATGTGAGACGGAAGGAGTATATCACTACTATTTCAAGATTCTAAATTTGGTATCCTTTTCTAAGGGAATAATTATATATATCAAACTTTTATGCATAAAGTATAATGATTTTATTGAAATACAAAAATATTTGTGTAATTTTTGGTTTTTGTCAAAGATGTATGTGTAAAAGCTCATTGTTGGGTCTGTGAAACGCTCGTACATGCAAACCATGAATGATAAAAACAACAGTTTGAGCAAATGGCGAAAACTGATGAACATCAACAGTGAGGTTGGTTTGCTTGAGAACGACTCATACATGCTAATAACACTATTTGTACTTTTCAACTTTATATATCTTATTAGAAATTAATCAAAGATTTACAAGGGATAGCCTGTGAAAAATTATCCCGGTTGATGGCAAATTAACTCTTCAAAATCAAACAACAAGAGGCATCTATCTTTGCTTTGTTGTTTATAGGATAGGATGATCCTAACTATAATACTTTATATTATTTTCTACTTTAGAATCTCTACTTAGCTCGGTTACAATCTTTGGTTTAAATAGAGGAGAAAACAGTCGATGCACATGGGTGCATAGTAACTTGTCAACTTGCCTAGTATGCTAGCTTGAGAGTACTTTAGGTTTAGCCGATTTGACAACTTATAGTCCCAATGCTTGCTTTCTCGTATCTCGATACCTACTTGATAACTTATCTTTCTCAAAAGGTTTCCCGCCATGCTTTCAGAGGTTGAGGTCATTTAAACTGAATTAAGTCTTCAGAGTCAAAGAATCATTTGTCAAATCTCAGTGACCCTGGTGTTGTTTGTAGCTCCTTGTACATCACTCCCTGACACCGCATTAGTTTGTGAAGTATTTTTCTTCAGATGGTCTTTGACGTCCCTGAAGCTAGACAATTGGTTGAGCTTTATACAACACTTACATATTTCTTTTATCAGTATGAGTAACACCTTCTGAATAATAATCAGTGAGACATGTTCTCTTATAACTATCAGAGACTTTTATGCTCACTGACCTTCAAAGAGTGTATTAGACTATTTTATGTTTAAATACTTGTCAGAGATAATTGGGTCAATTTCAGACCCAACACCCATAAAAGCCTTTGTAAATTTTTTTAGATAGAGTTATATTTTGAAACTCTTTATGTTTGAAATTTCACTTTGAAAATACCTTGGACTTCTTATCTTGGACATTGGGATTTTATCATAGCTCAAGTGCGGTATAGTACCAAATAGGCAAATACGGAGTAGATTTTTTACTTGTGTAGACTAAATCGGTGCTTTGATTCTAGTTAATAGGTCTTCAACTACCAAATTTAAACTCGAAAACGGCTTAAGACAAGGTGACCTTCTCTCATTTCTTCAATTTATGTGGAAAACTAGAAGGGGGGGTTGAATAGTTTTCCCTTCTTTTTCGTTTTATAAAAACTTTGTTTCAAAATGTTGATTAGAATTTATTCAATTGTTTGTTTGAAAAACCTTCAATTAGATTTTAGTATAAAAGCAACATATAATCAATATGATCAATTATATATGTGAACTTTTAGATTAGTTTTCAAAACTTAGTTTTATGAATGAAGCATAGATCAAACTTTATGTGTATAAGTTTTCCTTTTAAAATCTTAAAACGTTTTGTATCAAATTATCGATTAAGTTAAGCTCAACATGAGAAGTGTTAAATATATATATTAGTCCATTTGACCATAACATACAATTATATGTCCTATCACACTATTAACTTCTATGTAAAACACATTCAATCATCACAACAATATAAGCAACAATTAAGACATATAGGCAAGCATAGATATAAAGCGATAAATGCAAGAATGAATGAAAAGATATGAGAGAAAGAACATGCAAACCGAACACGATGATTTATAGTGGTTCGGCTACAAGGACACCTTCCTTGTTCCTACTCCACTCCCCGAGTCACCTACTCGAGAGTTTTCTTCACTACTCAACAAGCTCCCTTATGGCGGAGAAAACCGTACACACCAATATACACACCAATTTACACACCAATCTTCACACCAATCTACACACCAATCTACACACCAATCAACTTCTCCAAATCTATCTACTTCACAACTAACTACTCCACACCTATCTTCTTCACACCAATCTAGTTCCTAACTTATCTTCTTCACACCAAAAGTATATTCACACCTTCAAGGCACTAATGTCTTGACACCTTCAAGCCACTAATGTCTTCACAACTTCAATGCACCAATGTCTTGACACCTTCAAGGCACTAATGTCTTCACAACTTCAATGCATTAATGTCTTGACACCTTCAAGCCACTAATGTCTTCACAACTTCAATGCACTAATGTCTTGACACCTTCAAGACACTAATGTCTTCACAACTTCAATGCACTAATGTCTTGACACCTTCAAGCCACTAATGTCTTCACAACTTCAATGCACTAATGTCTTGACACCTTCAAGACACTAATGTCTTCACAACTTCAATGCATTAATGTCTTGACACCTTCAAGCCACTAATGTCTTTACAACTTCACATAAGCACTAACTAGATCCTAATACATCTTTGGGTTTATGATAGGGAGGATACTTCTCTTGCACTTTAAGTGATGAAAGATTGGATCACTTGAAACAAAGATTAATAATCTTATGATCAAAGGGTTTTAGAAGGATGTTTAGAGAGAATTGGATCTGAAAATATTTGTGCAAAAGGTTGGAAAAATTCCAGGTTTGAGGTGGTATTTATAGGGAAAAATTTCTAACAAAATCTGACAGGGGAGCGTGGCCGGTCCCCTTAATTGTGTGCCGGTCCCCTTAAAATTAAGGGGGCCGCCCCTTATAATTAAGGGGGCCGCCCTACTGAAACGGCCAGATTTTCTGTCTTTTAGTGGGGAAAGTTTATTTGGTGAAAAACTAACTAATTTTGGTTAAAAGTTTGAAATCATATATTTAGTATGATTAAAACATTTTTCTTTATTACCAAAAGTGTTTTTCAAAAATATATAATAAGTTTATATAATTAAATAAACTTTGTATTAGTTAATTAAATACCCCTTTGATCATGAAATGTATTAAACACTTGTTTATCCATACCTTAAGTGATTGTTGAAGCATACTTGAGACGTTGAGATGTCGAGGCTTGTTGACGTAAGAATGCATAGATGAATTGTGATCACAAGTAACTTAAGCACTTTACGTTATATGTTGTAACTTACATTTTTGTCATCATCAAAACATGAAGAGGATGTTTAGATTAAATATCGTAATATTCATGCCAACAATCTCCCCCTTTGGCAGGCTCTTTTGGCAGACTCTTTAACTTGAGCATTTTATTCCCAAAAATCCTCCCCTAAACTTGTTATTCCTTATTAAAATAACCAAGTTTCTTGTGAATAAAATTCATACCTTGAGGATCTGAGGGAACTCTTCCAAAAACCTTATCATCTATTTCTCCTTAGGCTTTCATACTGATCAAATATGCTTTCCTTCAATCTTTTGGCAGCATCAGTTTCTTCTTCACACAATAGTTTATTGGAGATCAAGACTGATAATACTTCATAGCTTAAAGGATACTCCTTCTCACCTAGCATAAAAAGTTCTATTCCACTCTGAGTGGAAAGATGATGAACATGGCTCATGCTGAAGTATTCCCATGAAACAGATAAATCATAGTAAGGGAATTTCCAATGTGTATCAGTAGGATTTGGATCATATAATCTGCTGAACTCCACCCATAGCTCTTGCTCCTTTGCATCAGGTTTATACTTTGTTTTCAGCTTCTCTTGAACTAAGTCCCACAATTCATCTAGATCCATTCTGCTACATGCTCTAAGCAGATTTTCAAAGTTCTTGAATATTTCAACCTTATTACCAACTCTTGTTATCTTCCATGCTTTACCAAATTTGTCATAGTAGATTTCCCAATCTATGATTGGATGCCTTGCATGTAAAGGTTCAGCAAAGACAACTTGTGGAACATGGACAACCATTTCTCTTGACTGAATAGGAGGCAAGTCTGCTTTCTCTGCTTGATCCTTCTGATCATCTCTTCTTCTTTTGGAAGGCCTTTCTTGTGAATCCATGAGGAAACTGGTTTTGTTTCTTCTGTAAGCCTCTAAGTATAGAAGCTTCAATTCATCAAATGATTTACCTTTGAGTTGATGATCCTTCATGATTACTTCTCTTTTCAGATATAGCTTGAAGAAATGCTTCTGATCTGTCTCAGAATGAGGCATTTTAAACCCTTTCTTCTTATTCTTCTGGATCTGCTGATATACATCATCCAATGCCTCTTGATTGTATTTCTTAGTGATGAAATCATTGAGCTTGATTGTCATTTCATCTGAGCTAAGAGACTCATCACACAACAGAGTATAAGCTTCACCCCTTACAATTGGATCAATGGAAATGATATATTGCAGCTGAGCATCAAATTTTTCTTATAGTATTCTTGACTCTTCTTCAGCCCCCATAACCTCTTCTTCATGAAGCTGTTTGGATAACATATCATCTACAGCCAATTGTACTTGTTCTTTCTTCTTCAACTTTTTAGGCTTTGCTTCATCTTCAAACATAATTTTCTTGCCCTTGTCTTTTGGTGTTGATTCTAGACTTGGAGCAGCAGATTATTCATCAGAAACAAGAAACCTCCCCTGAGGCTGTGATCCCCTTTTTATTTTGTAGAACTTTTGAGTAGAACCTTTTAAATCCATAGCCAATAGCCTCTGAATCCCAGCAGGCTCTTGCTCTGCTTCAGCAGCCCCTTTTGAAGTAGCAGGCCCTTTTTCTCCACTAGCAGGCTCTTCATCAATCACTTGAGTTCCTTCATAAAATTGAAACTGAATCTCTTCTTCACTCTTAGAACTACCCATCCTCCCCTTTTTGGAAAAGAGACCCAAACCTTCTGCATCTGAACTTGAAGAACTAGAAACAACCAACTGAGAAGTCCTTTTACCCTTCAACAACTTCACCTTTAACTCCAATTTCTCAACTCTCTTAACTAGCTTGGTGTTAATCTCTGTAAAGTGTTTGTTTTGACTTTCAAGAGTAGTTTGCAAGAGCTGCACTTGCTCCTTTAGTTCCTTTACAGTCTGAGCATCTAAACTTTGATGTGGAGGAGAGTGGGGTGGTGAGTTATGATGTGATAATGATGGTGATGTTGCAGATGGTATTTGTGATGGTTGGTGAGATGGTGATGGTGGTGTGACTGATGGTACTGGTGATGGGTTTGGTGATGAATGATCAGATGATGTGGATGGCTCTTCAGTATGTTGTGGTAACATCTCCTCAAAAAGTGGTACTTCTTCTCCTTGAAAACCAATTTTCATATTTGAAAACACCTTGTGGGTAAGTTTTGGAGTTTTAAAAGGTTTGTTTGGGGGAAGTAACAAATGTTTGGATTTGTTGATGAGGCATTGAATAAACCTGGGGTACATCAAAAACTTTGTTTCACTATCCACATTTTTAACCAATCCTTCAAAAATGTATTTTGAAAAGTTGAATTTTTTGTTTGTTGCCAAGCAAATGAGAGCTGTAGCCATGTTACCACTAAACTGCTCCCATGAGGTTTTCTTTTGGCTTAAACAATGAAGGATGGTATGGATCAAAAATCTCCATTGAGGGGTAAAATGCTTTTTAAGAAATGTGAGCTTAGTAGAAGTCACATTATACCCTATTTTTGTCAAATTTTCAAAGATTTTAGTATCAGGCAATTGACTAATACCATCTGAATCATCCAAATGAAGATGTCTTCTAATGGATGATTTGGTAAAAGTCAGGGTTCTGCCATCCACTTTGACCTTTAACTCTTGAATCCCATTCCTAAGAGTTTTAACTCTAGCCGTTTGCCAAAATTGTAAAATTTGAGATTCAAAAATAGTAGGATTCACAAGTAAAGCAAACCTGATATAAGAATTGTTTAGAAAGTCCACTGCTTGATGAAAAGATTTATTTTCCTCAGACTTTTCCAAAAATGCTAACTGGTTGTGACGTTTGACAAAATTTAGATGAGCCATGGTGAAAGTTTTAAGGAAAAACTTGATTATGATGGTGGGATTTTATTGTTGTACTGGTAGAAGATGAAAGGTGAGAGTGAATTGTGATAAGGATTGATTAAAGATATTATGAGAAAATTACTTTTGACCGACTATTGAAGATATAGATAAGTAATTGAAGAGGCGGTCAAAAAGATCTTTTATTATAATAACCATACCCTTAAATCGAGGAAAACATGAGTAATTTACAGAAACACCCTTCAAAACAACGGCTATATTTTTAAACTGATAGACTCAACGGCTATGTAGCAGTACCATTTTACTCTACTAGTACTAAAATTTGAACTATCAGTACCTTGTATTTAGAAATATAACTTGGCAGTCTCTTTGAAATTTTAGTAAAAATCCCTTATAGTTTTTAGCAAACTATCAGCTATCAACGGATTTGATAAGTCTTTACCAATAGCCGTTTGCTTTTGGACTAGCCAGCTCTTTAAGTTTGTAAAACTTGGTGAACTGATTACCTTATAGTTTTTAGCAAACTATCAGCTATCAACGGATTTGAGAAGTCTTTACCAATAGCCATTTGCTTT
>JARVZY010006866.1:0-25140 GCA_030686995.1 Artemisia argyi | reverse complement strand
GAAGGTTGTTTATGATCAGTGTGATCATCAGGGGAACTATGGAAAGAAGATGTGTAATCAGGATATCTATCAGTCCAAAGGCATAGCGTTTCAAAGGAAACCAAATAGCATGATGGCAGTCAACAAGAAGTTTGGTCTACAAGAACTCCAATAAGAAGACAAAGTGTTGGTAGTATAATCAACCAGAAACATGATCAATCAGGACTTATCATAGATCACATCAAACGAAGGTGGGAGTAACCAGAAAAATATGATCAACATGGACATAATGAAGATCACAGCAGTAAAGGTGGAAGTAACCGAAGGAAATTGATCTACCTGGATGTAAGGATTATCACAATCACTACAAGAAATCAATCGAATACATTATGGAGGAAATTGTTAGAGGAATATCTAACAGTATGGAAGAAAATGTTAAAGGAGTATCTAACAAAACTAATGATCAGTTAGGATGTACGATTGATCAAAGAAGTAGTAGCTCAGATGGTGGATTTAACTAGAAGATGGGGCGAGCACATCGGAGAGTGATGACTTCATGATCATCACATAAAACCTGCCAAAAAAGATTCTATAACATTAAAGGGTGAATGTTGGACTATTAATATTATAGAATCAAAGATTAAGGGTAGTTTAGTGTATATAGATATAAGTTTCGGTATATAACCGAAACATTGTATGGGTTGGGTCAAGAAAACAATATAACCATTTTCTTTATGAGGGTTATAACGTTTAGAAAATATTGTGTCAATTACTTTTGTACAATCGGTATGCCTCTTGCTCATTGGCACCGATTCATATAGTATAAATAGGTTAGGAATATGTAAAGATATATATTCATCAGTTGTATCATGCAATATGATCACTCAATACACACAACATAATCGTTGTTATGTTGTGATATTTATCTGAATCTATTCTTGTTAATCTTGTGCATATTCGATCCTGAAACATATGAAACCTGTGAACACAAAATACACACAAAAGTCGAAATTTGAAATGTTTGCATTTTAATAGCAAGGAAAAAAAAGCTACACAAAACAACAAAAACGAACAAGTTAGATACTTTTTTTTTGTTATTATCCCTTGTCTTTTCTGCTTAAAGCAACCAACAAAGAAAAACTTGTCTCTGGAAGGATCACAACATAGGAATCTTGAAAGATCATCTGGTGCACATTGAGATATGCTTGTATGATATGGAGTAGTAAATTTCCATAGACCTTCACGTTCTTCAGTTCCTTTTAATTTTTAATTTTAATTTTTTTTTTCTCTTTCTACTCCCAATGTCAACTTCAGAGTTAATTTTTATTTTTCACTGATATTAGTTATATCCTGTTTTGGGATAGTAGAAATTTAATTGTGAACTAAATTGTGAATTTAGCATATTCTTGCTACAACTAATATAATTTTCTGATTAAAAACATATTTGATACCTCAAAAAAACAATTGTTGATTTTCATATGCATTAAAAGCTGTTCACAGCCATACATTGGCAACGTTCTTAGTTGTTTCCTATTTGGGAAATATAAGAGCAAAATACTGTGAACCATATTTTCTCTACCAGCAGGTGGAGCAAAGAAAGATTTATAAATGACTGAGTACAAGTATTCTTTTGCATATATGTTTTTGTTGATGGATAAATTATGGTATTTCATGGTGGAAATGTTTAGTGGGCCAACAATTTGTGCCTTAATAACGTTAGATCGCATCGGTCAAATTAATTGTTTGTGAAATTACGCACGTTACATATTTAACAGTATACTAAGCATGCAATTGAAGACTTTCAGATAGTGAGAAAGAACAATGAAAATATGAAATAATAATTACTCATAAATTAATATTTACTATATTTCTAACAAGAAGTTTTGATAATTACTTATATACAAAAAGAAAGCTCGTAAAGGACTACATATCTACAAGGAATTAGAAGAAAGTCTAATTTAATTTGTTAACATTTGACAATGTCTTGGGTGACTTCAATGAAGGTCTCCTCTTTGCATGGAAGCGTTACACCTCCAATAGGATGAGCATAGCCAAACTCATCTTGAGACAAATCCAGCAAGGCTTGAAACAAAGGATGTCTAAGATACGCCAATGGAACTAAAAATCTCTTCTTTCTGTTTTCACCAACATAAATGGAGAAATAGCCTTTTTGTGTTTCAGTGGCTGATGAGGGAGAAATAATTCTTTGTTTTCCTTGCTTAGCATGCAAGATTCTTGGAAGATTTTGTAATCCCATGATCAAAGTGAAAACTTAACCACAAAATCGTAATTGTATGACTACTAGTAGGGTGAGTTTCTTGTGATATATAAATACTTTAATTTGGAGAGAAGCACCTTAATTTGATACTTCGTTGATCAAATGAAAGAATTCTATAAATAGCAATGTAATCATCGCAAAAGTACACACACAAAAAAAAACAAAACTGCAAAGAATCAAGTACATCGCGATCTGGGACATTTGGCTACTCTATAGGATACAAACACTTTGGGGCATCTCCTCCAAGATATTAGAATCTTACATTTCTTTACATATCTTCGTCGATGTTGTACAAAAACTAGGCTGAGTTTCTCTTAAACAAGAGAAAATCCAACGAATAATGAAGATTCTTTCAATTATTGTTACTTCCATCATCAGGATAATTTGTCGTTTGGACGACATTGGTGGATCATATATAGTAGAATATACGCTTGCGATATATTCATAGTATAATATATATGTCCTGAAAGGGATATTAACATTCCCACCAAGAATAATATCGTACATATAACATGTATGCGACTTCACAAATATTTGTTGCCATTGTCTTTTTTGTTTAAAAGCAACTGCAGAACAAAGAAAGAACTTATCTTTGGAAACATCACATGCATAAGAATCTTGAATATTGAAATCTTGGATCAGCTGGTGCACAATGCTTGTATGATATATGGAGTAGGAAACATTCCCCTTTATACTTTTTACCTTGCGGAATAGATTAGCTAATTAAGAAGCTACTTATACCAATATTGGTTTTGAACGGATCCACAACTACTTAATCTTCTGTATAGGTTGGTGAAAACTAAATGAAGAGATTTTAGTTCCATTAGCAAATCTAGAACATCCTGCGTTTTAAACCTTGTTGGTTGAAAAGGACTTTGGCTATGCTAATTTTGTCCGGTCCGACAAACAGAAGAGATTTTTACACAAGTCATAGGCACTATACACTTTTTATGATCATTTGCATGTTAAGATTAAATAGGGTTATTTAAAAAAAAAAGATACTTCTTTAACAAAAAGATATGAGTTCTTGCAGAAATATAACATTAGTAATGATTTTTGTCCCTACAACCAGTAATTAATTTGCTTCTAATATACCTTTTTATATCGGTAAAGAGACTTATTATATTAAACTAGATAGGACATGAGGTGAAGACATTGTAGATAAAGATGTGACACAAGCCTTTCGAAGGTTACAACACCAGTAAGTTTCGAACCAATGTTTGTCATCTATTGCCTGGGAATGTATAAAAAGCGCTGCTTCAGATGCCTGGGCTCGATCTGCTGTCAAGGCTAACGTATCCACTTATGTATGTCACCTTAAAAAATGTTTGATCACACGGGTACTCTATGCATTTGTTAATGAAATTTCCAGGTTATACTTTTGACATAATTCGAAGAATGCAATTGAAGACATTCGTAAAGTTCCTGTGAACTTATGACATAGACATACATTAATATTTACTATAACAATATTGAAAACTAGAAATGGGAAGCTCCTAAAAGACTACTGCAGTGAAAATTCAGAAGAAAGTCATCCTTCTTTATATAGTGATGTCTTGGAGGAGTTCAATGAAGGTTTCCTCTTTGCATGGAAATCTTACACCTCCCATATGATGAGCATATATAGCCAAACTTCTCTTCAGACACTCTTAGAAAGATCTGAAATGTAGGCTGGTTAAGATATGCTAATGGAGTCAAAAATCTCTACGTTTGCAGCTTTCACCAACATAAACGGAGAAATGCGGCCTTTTGGTGTTAGAGTGGCTAAAGAGGGTGAAAAAAATCACCAATTTCTTTGCTTAGCATGCAAGATTCTTGCAAGTTTGTTTAAGACCATTATTAAGAAGTTTGAGTTATAGGAAGTTGGTGTGTGGGTACTACTTCATAAATTTTAGCATCTCTTGGTATTTTTATCTTAATATTCGGTTAACAACATATTTTGATGCTCTTCAAAATACATTGCGACTTGTGTTCTCAAAAAAAGGCAATGTCCTTAGTTGTTTCCGAGTTGGCTAAGCTTAAGTACGATATTTCTCAAATGTTTTTAGCGATGGATAAATTTCTGGAATTTCATTGGTGGAGACGTTTGGAGCCACTGATTTGTCGTAAAAGATGTTAGTTCACACGGCTCAAGTTAATTGTTGTGAAATTCCTCAGCCCGCTGGGATATTCCTTTTGACACTATGCACATAATGGAGTTGAATAGCTAGAAAGCAACGATTTTTGTGAAACTATAAATTAGTCATACATTAGTATTTTACTATATTTCTAACAAGAGGTTTGGATAATCACTATCTATAAAATGGAAAGCTTCTAAAGATCTACAACGACAATTAGAAGAGAGTCATCATTTGTTAATATTTAACAATGTCTCGGGTGAGTTCAATGAAGGTCTCCTCTTTGCACGGAACCGTTAGACCTCCCATAGGATGAGCATAGCCAAACTCATCTTCGGACAGATTCAACAACGTTTGAAATGAAGGATGCTTGAGATACGCTAGTGGAACTAAATATCTCTTTTTTGTGCTTTCACCAACATAAATGGAGAAATAACCTTTTAGTGTTTCAGTGGCAGATAAGGGTGAAATTATTCTTTGTTTTTGTTGCTTACCATGCAAAATTTTTGGAAGCTTTTGTAATCCCATGGTAAAAGTTTGAACTTAACCTCAAAAACTGAAAGTGTATGACTACCGGTAGGGTGAGTTGTTGTATAATAGTTTGGAGAGATGCACCTTAAGTTGAGACTTCTTTCAAATGAAAGTTTGGTTTAAATAGTTTTCTAATCGACAATATAATACAAAATACAAAAATTAGATGGGAATCAAGTACATCAGGATCTATGAAGTTTGGCAATTCCAAGAGATTTTGAATCTTAAATTTTCTACATGTTTTGGTCCATCCTGTGTGATAAGTACATCATTGTCGAAGTTGTACTGAAACTAGGCTGAGTTTGTCTTGTATAACACACGATTTGAGATAAATATGAATATCCATTTAGTTGTTAGTTCTATCATGAAGTTTATTAGTGATTTGATGACATTGGTGGATCATACATAGTAGAATATACGCTTTTGATACGTTCATATATGATATATTTCTAGAAAGGGAAATAAAAATTCCCACCAAGAATAGGGAAAATACCAAAAAAAAAAAATGTATCATACTCAGGGCCGTCTCGTGGATTTTGGAGGCCCTGTACAATAATCAAAAAGAGGCCCTTGAATATCGGAAACTTAAATGTACATACAAATGACTAATTTAGACCATATATCCTTGTTAGATGTTAAATTTGGCGAACTTAATAGCAGGTTTATGCATTTTGTTACTCGTATTTAACATTGAGCTCTAATTTTACCAAAACTATCAAACTTTTGAAACTTCAAGATACAATGACTAAAGGTCTAAACTATCAAATATATAAACTGGTTACCAGATCGTATTTTTACATAAAAATTAATAGATAAATGTTAAAATGGTTTTCTTATAAAAATTGTTGTTGTTGTTGTTTATTTTATTTTTTTCCGTAAAATATCAAATGTTGCTTTCTTATAAAGTTATAATGAAAGAGATTTTGAAAACATATTTGACCCTCATTTAATTGAAAAAGTAAAGTTAAAGGACTAAACAAAAACTTCATATAATATTAAAGGTGAAAAAGAAGAAAAGACTATCAAACTTGAGGGCCATTAGAAATAAAAACTTCACTTGGTCATCTTCCCCGTTCTATATTAAAATCTGTGTTTACGCCATTAAAACAGAAACTCAACCTTCATTTTTCTTTATTGAGGCAAGAGTTGTATAATGGTAAACAACACCTAAGAGGTTTAAATCATCTCAAATTTAGTTCCTAATAACCTGGACAATTTTAAATATTAGAGGCCCCTAAAAAACGGAGGCCCTGTGCGGTCGCCCACCCCGCACATGCTTAAATCCGGCCATGATCATACTTGTCGAAAATATTACTTTCGTGTAGCGAATAAATTTTTTACCTCATTGGTTCCTTATACTCGACTAATATGTCCTATTGTGTGCAATGTTTCACCCCACACATCAGTTGCCGGTTTTATTTTATATTTTTATTTTTGGAAAACTTACCAGCGTGGAAATACACACACGCTTCTTCTTCTCCCCCACACTCCACCCTCAACCCTACCACATGGACACAACTTTGCAGTAGAATAATAATTTCAAGTACAATATACTCGTTCTTTTTAACCCCACACTTGGGATGATGTATCGCTTTCAAGATCCCCAAAATCAGACACCAAACCCTAACGTATTAAATTCACCAAATCATTGTTGTTTAAATTGGCATCACACAAGGTATATTCAATACTGATTTTATTATTTTTTTTAAACTCCAATTGCTTTTATTTATTATTTATTTATGTTTATTAGGGTTTTCTGAAATTAGAGTTTTCATTGATTAAATTTTTTTATACAGGTTTGATGGATGTACCACTTGATGTGGTATTTAAAATACACTACAATGGTATTTTCATGTTTGATCCGTTAAGGTATGTCCATTATAGAGAAATTCTTATGGAGGCCTCATCAAGTGATAGGATAATGTTTAGTCGCCTTTTAGACATTTTGGTTGCTAAGATAAGGCAAAACATATGGGATTTGTTCATATGTATCCCTTTGTTAGACATAGACAGTGGTGGGTTAAAAATAATTGAAAGGGATGCTGATGTACATGTCTTATATGATCTAGGTAAACGTCATAAGACAGTAGGCATATTTGTTGCTCATTCTCCACAAAATTTAGCTCCATATTACCACAATAACTTGTCTTTAGATGGTTCTGACTCGGAGGTAACATCAAGAGCTAAGCAACATGATAAGATGAAAAAGGATGCCGAGAATATGACAGTTGATGAGCTTATTTCCTGGGCAGAGGAATCTCCATATTTAAGGTCACCTCCTCTTAAAGAAAGACCTCTTAGAAATAATTTTGAGGGCAAGGTTTGGTTCCAAAGATTGTTTGTTACTGACGATGACGGTGGTTACGATGAGGTGTATAAGGAGGATAGTGTTGTACACGATAACACACTACAGAATGTCGATGTTAATGCGGCTGTTGACAATTTGCAAGTACATGATAATGTTGTGGAAAATGTGGAAAATGAGGTTGTTGACATGCTCACAGATGAGTTGGTACCGAATAGGGTTGACGAAGTAACTCGTGAAAGGGCAGCTGATACTAATCCAGGTAACACAAATAATGACGATAACATGTTGGTGAATGACAACAATGTCCGTGCTCAGAATGATGACATATATGCCAACATAGACGAGATTGTGCTTGCTAGGCAAAAAACACTTGATAAAGGCAAGACTGTTATGCAAACCCAAAAGAAGGCACGACAAAATAACACAACCAACGTTCGTAGAGGTACTGGTATCACCATTAGAGAGAATACTGACCAAAATGTCTCCTCAGATTCTGAAACTGAAAGCGAGTTCTACAACGTTAGAGGTGGTAATGACTACGATGGGTATGAGTCCTATGAATCTAGTGGTGAATCTGATAAGTCTTATGACTATCTTAGCAGTGGAGAAGATGAGGCTATTGAATTGCGAAAACGCAAAAGAGAACAGAAAACCAATGATGACGAAGATGGTCAACATTCTAACAACGATGAACAAGATGATGACGATTCTGGTGAGGTTGTTGATGATGCAGGCCACAATCCTTTAGGGCCACTGGTGAGAGAACATGAGAAGTTCATGGAATGTTTGCTGAAGCAATTAAAGGGTAACGGAGAAGGGATAAATGACCCATTTTCTTTACTTCAGAAATCAAAAAAAAAAAAAAAAATGAGGACAACTACCCAATATATGATGATGATACTCACTGGAGGCTAAAGAAACCTATTGTAAGTGTTAATATTGTTTCTGTTTTTAATATCTTTTAACCTATTCATTATAACAAATGGTTACAACACTTGTTATCTGTAATGACAGCTTGGGCAGAAGTACCCAAATGCCGAGAAGTTTAAAGAGTGTCTAACTTTGTAGTCGTTGGCAAATGGATTCTCAATATGGTTTGAAAGGAGCTCAAGAAACAAGCTCATAGCAAAATGTGGGCAACGTAAAGAAAAACTTAAGGATCCAAGCAAGGGCAAACAAAGAAACTATCTAAAGCATCCTTCAGAAACAGCAGGTGACTCTCATTGCCAGTGGAGGTGTTACGGGAAGATGCTCAGAGGCTTATCCACTTTCCAGGTAATATCTTTAAGAGATACCCACACCTGTGTTAGGAGTTTCCATTACGGCAGGTTGGTTAGTTATAAGTGGATAGCACGGCAGTTTGGAGATAGGATTAGGATGAATCCTGATACCACTTTAATGAATCTAGCTGAATTAGTTCAACGGAAATACAAGTGTTATGTTAGCCGTGCCTAATGTAAGAATGCTAAGATATATGCGTTAAATGAAAGAGATGCTACAATCCAGGATCATTATGGCTTGCTTAGGTCTTATGCAAAGGCTTTAGTAGACTCAAATAAGGGTAGTACAGTTAAAGTTGGTGTCACGGTGAATCCGGATGAGAAAACTTATTTCGACAGATTCTATGTATGTTTTGACGGTTTAAAAGAGGGCTGGAAGTTAGGATGCCGGAGGATCCTTGCTTTGGATGGTTGTTTCTTAAAAAAACCAAACAATGGGGAAATTTTAACTGTCGTTGGTAGAGATGGGAATAACCACATCTTCCCTGTTGCATGGGCTGTGGTTACCGTTGAGAATAAAGATAACTGGAGCTGGTTTTTACGATTGTTGGCAGATGATTTGGAAATTCCACATGGACAGGGTGTAACGTTAATGTCTGACCAGCACAAGGTAATTGTTTGCTTGTCTTATTTGTTTTTAGATTGTTTGTTGAAGTTTACACTAAACCTGCTATATCCATACAAAACTAATATTACTTATGATGTTTTATACTTAGGGTCTAATTGAAGCTGTCAAGGCTGTCATGCCTCTAGCAGAGCATCGCCAGTGTGCTAGGCACATTTACGAGGGTTTTAGGAAACAATATGGTGGTGAGGAGTTTAGATTGCTTTTCTAGGGAGCTTCCAAAGCATCATATCCTCCTCTACATAAGAAGATGAAGGAAAAAATTAAGAAGGCAAATCCAAATGCTCATCAGTTCTTGGTTAACAAAGATCTAAAGACATGGTCACGAGCTTACTTCAGGGAAGGTGTATGCTGTGAGGCAGCTGAGAATGGCTTTAGTGAATGCTTCAATTCAGTGTTGGTAAGCGTTAGGCATAAACCAATAATTACAATGCTTGAGTCAATGAGAATCATTGTAATGGAGAGGATGCATACAATGAGATTATTAATGGAGAAATGGAGTGGTGATATTTGCCCGAATATTCAAAAAATGCTGGAACGTTCAAAAGATCAACAAAGGTACAATTATTAACATACTTTTTCAAAACTTGTTGTATATTATCTGTTTTTCTATGTTTAAAAAGTTGTAAATATTTGGCAGGTATTGGCATGTGGTTCCTTGTGGTGGTAATCAATTTGAAGTCAAGAAGGGGTGTGATGCTTTCAGAGTCGATGAGCCAAAAAGAACATGCTCGTGCAGAATGTGGCAGCTATCAGGTTTGCCTTGCTGTCATGCCATAGCATGTATATTTAAATTGGGTAAGTTTGCTGAAGAGTATGTCCCTGAATGCTTTAGGAAGGATAGATACTTATTGGCTTACAGTCAATACATGAAACCTGTAGATTGGAATTGATTTTTGGCATGAATGTGGTAATCTATCTAGGGTTTTAGGTCCGTTAGCTAAGCGAATGCCTGGTAGACCTAAGAAAAACAGGGTCAGGACCTCCCATGAGCCTAAGCCAGGTAGTCATAAGATAAGTAGGGCAGGGGTAGTAATGATTTGTTCAAACTGTGGAGAAACTGGTCACAACAAAAATGGATGCAAAAAGCCAAGCAAACCAATTGTGCCTAAATAAAAAAGTAAAGGTGGTAGGCCTAGAAAGATACAAAAACCCAAGAAGATGTTGTTGATGACCATGATATCCCACGCTTTGTGAACAACGATGTCAATGAGTTTGAAATGGGTGAATCAAACATTAGGGGAGTCTTTAGCGATGGGAGGGCATTTTGTATGGGTCAGCGGAACAGGAACAGGAGAGGTGGGACTAGTAGCAGAGGTGGTCATTTAAAAATGAGAGGTGGAAAGACAAAATCGGGTAGACTTATTCCAGCCGAAAGGCTTGCTACGATGGGTACTTGGTTAGCTATGGATGGTGGAAGTCAAGATACAATTGAAGACCAACAAACTTTGAATGGACCAATACCAAGAACAAGCAATCAACCTAGTCAAGAGGTCAACATTGCAGGTAAAGATTAGTTAATGTTTCATGTTAACAGTTATAATTATTTGTGAATTTGTTGTTGTTTATAGACTAATGTATAAGTGTAAAATGGAGTAGGTACACAACAATCACAAGTTATTGGAACTACTAAAAGATCCGGCAATGTTGTTACAAGATCGAAGAGAACAAGTGAAGATGATATACTTAAAACACGAATCCTATCATCATCAGCAAGACGAGGTAGGAAGAAAAGTATAGCTAGGGGTGGAAGAGGAACAAATGTTGTTAGAGGGGGGAGCACTGGAATGCAGGGAAGGATAACCAGAATTGGAGTCCAAGAAAGGCCAACAATATCTGGTCCACCAATTATTGTGCATCAGCCAAGTGAAAGACCTCCAACTCAGGAACAACGACCTGCAACTCAGGAACAACCACGACATAGAGCTCCAGCACCTTTGGTACCACCAAGGATGCCAAGTCAAAGGATTTTGAACAAAAAGTTGTCAACACCAGTAACAGATCGGCCCAGGATCTAGTGTTGAAAATTTGATAATCATTCACTAGTTTCCACAAAAAACAACAGCAAAGAAAGCACATATTTTGTTAAATGTTTAATTCTGTATGTGCAGAAAACAATACTTCTAATGTTAGGTTTATGTGTAATTATGTAGCCCTATTTTGTTCATGGAAGGGCGTAGTGAAACAAGTAACATAGTGTTGCATGTATTGCCACTAAACTGATGGTGTAAGATATGTAAAGTAGTGAAGCAAGTGATGCCACTACTGAGCCCTATTTTGTTCCTTGAGGGCAATTAAGTGTAGGTATGTTGTTTGTGTTCTACTTGTAACATTGTAATGTGCATTTGCACAGTCTTAATGTTATGAAAGAACACGTTTCTTTATAAGTAGATGTCATTGTTGTATGTTATGGTTTGATTATATATGTTACTTCAAGACTGCATATGTAATAAAATATACTGTCCATAAGTTTCCAAACACAATCAAATACTCAGAAGCATGACATATTATATTAATACCAAGTAGCTTACATAGTAACATTACAAATGCAATCCACATTACATGAACATCTATCTTGTAAAGGACCCAACAATGACTGCAACAGTCAACACCAAAAGAAGAATGATGATGCAAGTGGAACCAAAGAAGAACATGTCATACATTTTCCCCTTCTCCTTTAACTCATTCAATTCCTTGTAAATGAGTACCATGGACACATCTTCAGTTCCAACAACCTTTTGGGCTTCATTTCCTACCTTGTTACCTTCATTTGCGTTAACCTTGTTACCTTCATTTGACTTAACTTCATTTGGCTCATGACCATGAACTTGATGGGTAAGGCAATGAAGATTGCACTCCAATAACTCATTATCTTTATAAAGCTTGAACATAAGGTCTTTGTAGTATTGTGAAGGCAACTCATCATCAAGAAATCCATACACCTCACATTTTTTATCTTTGTTCTAAACAATTGGTCAAACAAAAAAGTCAACTGCATATAAACACATTAACAACTGAAAGAACAAATCAAACCCAGGTAACTTACACGAATGGGACAAGCTTTGAATCTTCGACTGGGGTTTTCAGGAGTCCAAGAAACTTGTTCATAGATTGGGTATTTACATTCACAATGTGTCATACGGCCAATTTCGTCTTTGGTATATCTCCTACGATAATAACGAGATGACGAGGAAGATGAGGCCATGGTAACCCAGAAACAGATTTATGAGGTCCTGAATTATGAAGATTTCAAATTGGAAAGTGAAGAGAAAGTTTCAAATAGGTTGAAATAAAAGAGTAAAGTGGAATGAATTAGTGAGTGGGATAAATGTTTTTAGTATATATGAGTATATGAAATAGTGAGTTGGAAAAAGAAAAAAAGAAAAAAGAATAAACCTGCTGATATGGCAGGTGACCGATTATGGGATGGAATATAACACATAATGGGACAAATTAGTCGAGTATGAGGCACCAATGAGGAAAAAATTTTGTTCACTACACGAAAGTAATATTTTCGACAAGTATGATACATTTTTTTGGTATTTGCCCCCAAGAATATTGTAGATCGAAAACATGTATGATTTTATGATCATTTATATGTTAAGATTAAATAGGGTTATTTACAAAAAGATATGAGTTCTTACAAAATATAACATTAGTAATGATTTTTGTCCCTACAATCAGCAATTAATTTGCTTCTAATATACCTTTTTATAACGGTAAAGAGACGTAATATATTAAGCTAGATAGGACATGAGGTGAAGACAATATTGTAGATAAAGATTTCCTAAGCTCAAACATTCGTGTTTAGTTGATCAACTACACCCTTCTAGGGTTCCTACGCGATCTTCTAAACTCAAAATTATGTTTGGATTGTTTGTGATCAAGAACCTAGCTTTTCACATTGAAACGCTACTAATACGTATGTACAATAACGAAGAACTAACATACTTTTGTTAGCTATTTTCCCCTTCGATTTGCCCACAAGTCGATCTCCATTAAACCTAATTAGGATTTTACTTGTTCTTGTTTGTTGATTTCTTGTTTGGCTAGAAATCGCTAAGGTACACATATTATTTAAATTCGGTTAATTATTACATGTATTATGATCCTTACTTCCGCTGCATGCTTTGATGTTTACTTGTTTAATTTTATCATTGTTATGATTAATAAACTCCAACAGTGGCATCATGAGCCGTTAATACTGTGTAATTAATTACCGAAACACATAAAATTGGATCTTAATTGATTATTACATGTTATGGATTTCTAGGGTTTTAATAATTGTAAACCCTAATTTATTTTAATAGTGGATCGATTACCCATATTTTTAGTTATTAGGTTTTGATTTTGGAAAACTTATAGAAACCCTAGGATGCATGTAATTTTTATATGTAAATTAATGGATATTTGCCATATGCTATTATTGATATGCGATCCTAAGACTTGATTATTGTTATAGTAAGTGTAATGTGGGATCCATGACAAATTCATACAAGTTTTGTCATAGATTATGATATACTTGATATGATTTTGATTATTTTGTGAATTACATGCTAATTATGTGATTTGATTTAATTAATTAGGGTTTTAGTAATAAAATTGTTAAGACTTGTTTAATTACTAAAATTTAATTAATTATGAAATTGGGGAAGACCCATAAATCGTTATATTAAATCAATTATGTGTGTTATTGTATATATTCATCGTAGGACTTACGCAACCAATTATTGGTGTACGTGGTCCATTGGTACCAAGCTCGAAACCAATGAAAGTATTAGATTGATATATACATGATTATTGATTAATTTAGCATGTTCATTATTTATGTCATTTATTTGTTTTATTAAATTGTGTATTTATTTATATATGTTTATGACATGATAGTAAGCAAAAGGGTAATTTTTGAATTAAAACTATAAATTGGACTAAATAATGGTGAAATTTGTTTTGACCTGTAAATCTTGAACTTTTAATTGATTGATCGCGACTGTACTAATAATGGTCGAACCAGTGGACTTGAATTGACAAACTGTGTGGTGGGGTTTTAGTAGAAACGGGTTTTTTAAGAGCTTTGGCACCTACCTTTGTTTCTGCGACCGCTTGTGCGTCAAGGAGAACTTACCGTAGTACAACCATTATCTATGTACAAAGCACTTAATGCAAAGTTGTAAGTTTCTCAATGCCCCAATTAAAACTTTGTAGATTTAAGCTTTATAAAGAAACTAATGAGTAAAAAGTTTTTTTATATGAAACCTTATGATACAAAGATGAATGCATGACATCTTAGTACATATTTTTGATTACACACATCAAAAATTTCTACCCTTTAATTTAAGTTATATGCCATCCAATGAAACGGAAACACCTGAAGTTGTAATTTACATCAGGGTGTAACTGGCTAGATTGCAATGGAAGGGTAAACTACATGATTTCATTACTAGCAGATCAACTGATGTGATGGAATTATGTGAGTTTGCAGTTTCTTATGTTGGTTAACTTAATTGAGTTGATAGTGAGAGCTGATCACTCAAGGCATAAGATGGGGATAAAACATGCTTACATTGCAACTGCGGTTGGCAAATATGTAAATCCCATCCTTTCTAGGAATTGCAATTGAATATTGGCAATTGAGGCTCGACTCGTACCTTATTGAATACCGTCATCACTAGCAGATCAACTGATGTGATGAACCTATGTCAATTTGGATCCTAGTTTTTCAGTGAAAATTAAAAGGTTATATGATTATGAACCATGGGTATTTAATTTTCTTCAAAATTTTATTATCGAAAATACTAAAATTGAATTTTGTAATTCTTTTCAATGTATTAATGCAACATTAAAACCATAAATGTGGTTGGTCTTAAATTGGAAAATTGATCTAATTCTGCTTTCAAACATAACGTTTGATTGAGACAAATTTACTAAAAAGACACAAAGTCTATTTTTCATGAGAGAAGAATGAGACTCAATCCTATTCCTTTTCATGATTGAGAAAGGTATGACAGGAACATTAGAATTGTCTACATTCTAATACATAACTCATAGCAATCTTTAATACTTAAAAATATTGCACATCTTATTTTCCATAGAAATTTTATTACCCTAATTTGGTGAATGAATTCTTCTATAACAAACATGAGATTTGGTTAAATGGAAATTAATATGAGTTATTAGAAGGTAGACAAATTAGCGCAAAATTGGTAAGAGGCAAGCTGACATTTTTTATCTAGTTGTTGTGCTTTAAAGGTGCTACATACCATTATGGGGATAGTAGGCCTATTAAGGAAGAAGCTGCATGTCAAAATTCTTCAAGTTAATTTCATTGATGGATAATCCATCATATACATAGTAGAATACACATTTTAGAACCCGAGTAATTATTACGTATGGGTTTTTCAAAAAGTATAGGAAAGTAAAAGCAAGCAAATTGTTTTCACTGGTTATGAAACACTTACAATATTGTCAAATCCAGTGGGAGCGTTGTGTTGTGTTATTGAATATGGAGTTATTGTTATGTTCTCTAATTCAGTGGGAGCTACAAGCTTTAATTCTTGTGTAGTAGCCCAGATTATCTTCAAGATAATTACTTTCCAATTGTAGACACTCATGTTTTTAGGATAGCCATGTGCATTTCTTGACAAGACAAAGTAGTCCTACATCTACTTGTTAATTTATGACACAAATCATATTGAATCACATAAACAAACGTATGTTGTGTTGTTTATATACTACATGATATTGTTCCATGCACAAGTGGGAGAATTGTTTATTGTGTGCAAAGGAACAATACATAGAAGTATGATTATAAGATTATGTTAATCGCAAGGTAAGAAATCTATGTTCTAATAGGACTTATACATTTATTGTGTAAGATTATCTTATGTAGAACATGTGTCAAGATTATAACAAAGACTACTTTATGTCTTATGATATTCAAATTAAAAGAAACACTTGAAGTTACAATTTACGTCAGGGTGTAACCTGGCTAGATTGCAATGGAAGGGTAAACTACACGATTTCATTACTAGCAGATCAACTGATGTGATTGAACTATGTGAGTTTGCAGTTTCTTAAGTTGGATAATTCATAAAATGACATAAACAAATGTCGTAGTAAATTAACTTGAAATTACTATTGAAACCAAATGGTGGTGTTCACAAATACTTTAGTTATATATGTTTATATCTTCTTATAAACATGAAGTCTTTTAACTATTACAAAGACTTATAATAAAGTAAGACGTTAACTTGATATGTTTTAAACAAGAAGTCATTGAGTTGATCAATGATTTATAACGTATAGTGGGAATATAACAGTTTATGTCTTCTTAAGACATGAACATTAAGTGACTTGTTCAAAAAGTACTTATGTTATATAACATGCAATTGGCTTGGAAATTCTATTATACCAATAAGTTGACTTAGTTGGTAAATAGGTAAGCCAAAAGGAGTATAAGTTTATCTTACATATTGTTAGTTTGTATCACAATATTAGTTCTAATGAAACATCACAAGTTGGTGGTGTGTTCAGTTAGGAAAAATCAAACTCTTGTTATATTGTTTGATTAAAAGATAAATATGACTTCTTTTCTTCCATAAGTTATCAAGGTTAGATAATTAAATATGGATTGAATATACTCAATAAGACTCCAACCTAGAAGATTAAATAAGACACCATAAATTATGGAGTGTGATTAATCATTTAAAGTATTAAAATGAAGTCCTGATTTTGTTAATAAGTAGTTTTAACAAACATTGGTCAGGAACTGTAAAATGTTTTGTAATATCCCAAAAGAGAATATTGTATTGTTGTCTTGATTGCTAAGTATTTATAGATAGACTAAATATATTACTAAAGACAAGTGGGAGTTTTATCTTGAAAAGATAAAATTATAAGATACATAATCTTCTAAAAACACACTAGTGAAAATCATGATGAGGCTAGACATGTAAATGTTCAACCTCAACATGATGAAATTTCATTCATAGATCCGTAGGGATGTCTCATATATTTGATTGATATACTGAGAAATATGAATTACAGGATCAAAGTAAGCATGTTAATCATAATGATGCATTTAGTAAATATTAAATTATGGTAAATTGCTCATACTATGAATGTTAAGATGCTGTCCATAAAGATAAGTAAACTTTGAAAACTTGGTTTATCTTAATGAAGATGAGTTTCTTCAAGAGAAGAAAAACCCTAGAGGTTTAAATCTATATGGACAGAATTGTATACATATTTTAATGCATGTCTTATGACAAGATTATTAATCATACTTAAGTAATTAACTATGATTGAATACTCTTTCCTAAGCATATTAAAGATACAAAGATGATAATTGTCATACTCATTTTCATGAATATGAAATTTGACAATGGATTATAAAACTCTTTCTTGTATAATTACTTAAGCGAGGATGATAAGTAATTAAGAGTTTTATGAATTCATTTAATCTTTGAAAGTGTACAAAATGCAAGAATCCAAGTATGGATAAATGCATGCATCAAGGAGATAAGTCTTATGTTTAAATATTAAATCCAAGTTTTGATTTATAATTTAAATAAGATAACTCCTAAGTAATTCTGAAAGCTAGTGGGAGTATTATGTTTACTTACTTAAATCATATATGTTGTATAACATATAGGAAGTAACATTCTATATAAGTTAAATGTTACGTCATAACTTGGAATGAAACTTTATTTGAAAGATTTAATAAGTAAAACGTACAACCTTGAATATATGTTTATTGATGTAAACATGTGCGGTAAATAAATCTAATAGAACATGATATATCATTTAGAAAGTTTAAATGGATATGTAGTATATGAACAAAATTTAAGTTGGACAAAAGGATTTTCATGTACATCATGTTGTTGTTATATCATGCTTTAATAAAAGATGATTTGACAACATTGATTGTTGAGGAAACATGATCAATATCTCTTTATGTTTTAATGATGACAAATAAACCATCGAAACACATAAAATAACAAACGTTAGCCAAAATTCCCCGAATCACAAGTCTGCTGCTGGCACGCCACCCACGCGTCAACGCGTGGGTAACGCGCCAGGCGTCTGTGAATATCGGGATGAATTTTGAAAGTCGGCTTTCCCCTTACCCGACAAATGTGCATATTTCAATACAGGTATGAATATGTTATGTGCTTAATTGAGAACACGCGAAACGAGTTTTGGGATTAGAGAGATCTAACTTTAAAGCACCCATTTACGGGAAAATGCCAACTCATGTTTTCTAACTATCGCCTCTAGCCAAGGATTTTCTAAACTTAGGGAGCTTATATACTTCACGTAACATCATGTGAAAGCATCCATATGCTCATATCCCGTGCTTACGTCTTCTCTAATTACGTAACGAGTTTACTCCCTTATTAGTCAAACTAAGTCAAAGGTCACTTTGCGTAAACGCATCCTTTCCCACTTGGGTTATGCTTTACATCAAGGCAAAGCACTTAACTTGTTTGAACCAAGGTATTAGTTGAGAACGTCGAGTCGTGGAAAGTCACGCGATATAAAACTATGGATTCTTGACGTTGTATTACTTGAACTTATAAGTAACCTATGATTTTCTCAACTCATAATCTTAATTGTCTAAACTTTTTCTTCTTAATGACAATTAGACTATTTCTTAATCTTCTTCTTAATCTCATTTTACAAAAGACAACTAAACCAAATCTCCCACAATCCTTCCCAAGTATCCCTCTCCAACATTCTCTAAATATTTCCTTACACCACTTACACAATGTGTACCTCTTGTCCTCTATACTCCCATACACAATATTCCCTCTCCATATACAATCTTTGTACACACACTTGATTTCAAAATACACACATTACTCTCACAACCATCTCTTCTCTACACACACTAGCCAACTCACCATATCCCTTCCATATCCTAATCTCTTACACAATCCCTTACAACATCACATCTCTTACACAATCCAACTCATCTCTTATATTCCTTACACACTCTACATCCCAACCATCCATTCCTATACAATACATCTCAACCCTCTATTTCATCACATGGGAATAAATTTGAAATCCAAACATAGGATCCCTTTGATCCTAGCCATCCATTTCAAATAAACACATCTCAACCCTCTATATTTCCCACATGCCAAATATTTTGAAAACCAAAGGAGGCTCCCTTTGATCTCCACCATCCATTTCAAACCATCTCATCTCAACCATCCATCCTACACTTTCCTCCCAAGCAAAGGAATATACCTTTGGAATATTTTATCTCTAACCCAACCATGGTTACCCTAACCTACTACACCTAACCTAACCATGGTTACTTTCTAACCCAACCTCACATACTCTTCCCTATGGAGGAATATCCCATGGCATATTCTCTTCTCTATTATGCCATGTGAGGAATACCATTTCTACCCCTACCAAATTACCCTTTCTACTCTTCTACCCTTGGTATTTGGTTTTCTTATAAACACTTCACAAAATGATTTTCTAATTGGCTATTTGAGTTGGTAAAACTTTAGATTGATTAATGTTAAGGTTTAGTGTGAAGTACAATTTGGGGTTTAGCAAGGATAGGTATTTATAAGATCCAACACCCAACACTTGGGATTATTCACAGACGCCTGGCGCGCTGCCCACGCGTCGACGCGTGGGTGATGCGCCGACCTCGGTAAATTAATCCCAAGTTTGGGTCTTGGCCTATAAATACCTCCCTTGCCTCTTGTATTCCTCACCCCTTGCCATTACTCTTTCTCTCTACATTTTTTCTCTCTAAAGACTCTCAAATCTCTCTATCTATAATCTTGTGTTCTTGATTCTCACGCTAACATCTTTGAAAGAACACATCTCCTTGCAAGGGAAGAATCACAAGAACTTAATCCACTCTTGTGATTGTGTCGAGGATCTTCTTCCTTATACCCTTTCTACAATCGAGTCTCTAGGTTAGGTTAGGGCTTGATTGAACAAACAATCTCTTATTCATTCTATTGTTTGTTAGGGAAGTCTTGTGTCTTTGTGACCAAGCCTAGATCATTGGGGATCTAGTTGGGGTTTGATACTTCCGGGTGGAAGTTTTGGTTGTGGTTTAGGTGACCAAGTGTAAGTTAAATCACGAGATTCTTTAGGGTGGTTTCCGAGGGCGGAATACCGTGGGAGTAACTCCTTCTTTGTGAGCATCGATATTGGCGAATATCGGTGGAGTGAATTGTAACGGTTTGTAGTCCACCGAAAGGATTATACTAGTGAATAGTATCGTGTCATGGATTCGCAACTGGACGTACGGATGGTATAAACCCCCATCCTGAACTAGTATATATCGTGGTGTTCTTTACTAGCTTTATATACTTGTGATTGTGTTTGTGGTTGTTCCTACTTAGACCACTTGGTTGTCTTCGTGGCTTAAAGTTTTTAAACGTTCTAAAAAGCCGAAGAAACCATATTTACCCCCCTCTACGGTTTTGCAATTGGTATCAGAGCGGAATACTCAAGTTTTTGAGCGTTAAAACCTTCCCGAGAAGTCGTTTTAAGTCAAAAATTTCTTTTCAAAAAAATCTAAAATCTTAACAAAGATTTTTGGTAAAGTTGAGTATCGATCCATGGCTTAAGGGAACTATATAGAGGGATGTTCTATGAAAAGACCACCTTTGCTAGAGACCGATGGGTTTTATTTTTGGAAAACCCGGTTTGAGACCTATGTTAGGTCCAAAGATCTTGATTTGTGGGAAATCATCCAAAATGGCAACTTTGAGTTCATGGTGGAAGACTCAGAAACAAAGTTGTTGGTGAAAAAGCCACATTTGGATCTTAATGATGATGAGAGGAGAAATCTTGGTAAGAATGATGAAGCCAAGATGTTGATCTATAATGCTCTACCTCGAAGGGAGTTCGAGAGTGTCCATGTTTGCAAGACCGCCAAGGAAATTTGGCACTCTCTCATCATCACTCATCAAGGCAACTCTCAAGTGAAAGATTGTAAGATCGACTTACTCATACAACAATATGAGAAGTTTACGGTCTCGGATGAAGAAACCATTGATAATGGTTACACAAGGTTCAATGCTATTATCACTAGCCTCACGGCTCTAGATCCTAGCTTCTATAACAAGAACCATGTGAGGAAGTTTCTTCGAGCACTTCCAATAAAGTGGAGGCCAAAGGTGACTGCCATAGAAGAAGCCAAGAATTTGGCGGAACTACCTCTTGACGAGCTTATTGGAAACCTCAAGGTCTATGAGATAATTCTTGAGAACGACAAGATGAGTACCATAGACAAAAAGGAGAAGGTTAAGTCTTTGGCTCTTAAGACTAAAGTCACTACTACTCAAGCTAGTGATGATAGTGATAGTCAAGATGATAGCAATGAAGAAGATGATATGAAAGATGAAGAATACAATTGATTGGTCCCGAAACGGTCAGATATTATTGACCAAGGTCAATAAGTCAAAGAAAGCCTCGTTCCAATTCTCCGGTGATAGTATAGTGTGTCCCCGGGTCGTTAAGTCCCAGCGAGATTGAAATGGTCCCGAAACGGTCAGATATTATAAAAACCTACTGTTGTTACTAAAAATTTAAGAAAACTAATTAATAACTAATATTACTTATTTAATTATTTAAACTACTTTTAAATCTAATAAATAGTAAACTGATTAGGAAAAATCTAAGAAAATTATTTTAAATACTTAAAGGTACTAGAAAATTTAGAAAATTATAAAAATGGAAAAGTGCTTATAAATAAGCTGAAATGAAAAATGAAAAGATAGATTCTATTAAATAGAAGCTATCACTATTTTTATGTTTGGTTTTTTGGAGTTTTTCTTTTTGACAGCTAACTATAAGATGAAAATAGGAAACTTTTGTGAAACAACTTTTCTTTTAGCTTAAAAATAAGTTGTGTGCACCCCCTTTTAGCAAGACAGTTGACTTTTATTGACCAAGTAGCAAAATAAGCACAAATGACTGTATGTAGGGTCCACATTGATGAAACTAGGTTCACTTAAGCACAAGAGACTAAAATAAGCTAAAAACAACAAGCTACAATCACTGATAAGCTAATAAGATGGAAATAAGCACTTTTGATACCTACTACTTAACACAGAAATGGGACAATCTTTGGGGTTGATTCCAGGTGGGGTCCACTGGTTCCTAGGTCAAACTAAAGGTCAAGGCTTGTAGCCTGGTAGGAGGGGGGTTGGGAAAACCCAAGGTGAGTCACTGGGACCCATTGAGGTGGCCTACAACAGCCACCAAAGGTGGTGGTGTTGTGGTGGTATGCTGGTGCAGGGGAGGTCAGTCCCCTTGCAAGTGTGTTTGGAGGTGTGTGGAGCCCACACAAAAAATCACAAAAATTAAGTGATTGTGGGATCTTAGAGATGAGCTGAGATATTACAAGTCCTAAAAAGCACAAAGTCTAGATCCTTATCCTAAAATCACAAATATTCATCCCATTTTGAGCAAAATCTGACAAATGCAAATTTGACTTTTTATCTTTTGATGAAGAGTTGACTTTGGTGAACTTTGGTGCTAATTTACTTACTGATTAAGTAATGTTAAGCTAATAAGTGATGAAAATAAGCTAGGTAATCAACTTTCAAACCAATATGAGGATTATGGAACCAAAACTTGAAACAGATTAACAAGTGAGATCCAAATTAAGTTGATTTGTACTTTTGATGAAACAAGGCCAAATTTTATGGTTGTTCTGAGTCTATATGATCCTAGTAGGCATGTACAATCAGAAAACAACACCACATATGAACTACAACACCAAGTATTTTGCTGAAACAAACACTCCTTTTAAGGACTGATTTTAAAGTTTTCAAAGAGATTCAAGGTTTTAATCCACAAACTTGGTTCCAGAACTTCACTTAAGCTAGGTTAAGCTGAATCAAACACCTATTCACTAGTTTTAACCAC
Source organism: Artemisia argyi (assembly GCA_030686995.1). Classification (NCBI taxonomy): domain Eukaryota; kingdom Viridiplantae; phylum Streptophyta; class Magnoliopsida; order Asterales; family Asteraceae; genus Artemisia; species Artemisia argyi. The sequence goes on along the minus strand of JARVZY010006866.1, from coordinate 2,102 downwards.
TAATACATAAGATGACACTATTATAGCTACAATGGCAGTTTGAACAAAGATAATGAACAACTAAGATATCTAAGTACTAACAACTAATTTCAAAGCACAATCTTAACTAATAACACCTAATAAACACAAATAACACAGAATAACAAGCAAGCACAGAGATCATAAGATATTAAGATTTGAGAGGAAATTCAAAACAAGCAAATCTTACAAATCACCCTTAGCTTGAACAAAGGGTTTTCCACAGATGCCTATCTTTAGATAGGCTATTCCACTTTCAATCTTGCCCTTCAATGCTTCACAATACCTGAAATCAAACCCAATAACAAACACAGTTGACTATTGTTGACTTTTTTTTTTTATATTTTTGACTTTTTTCTAGTAATACTGGATTTTATGGTCTCTAAATGCTTTAATAAGCTTCCTTGGATCCTACATGAGCTTAAGAGTCCATGGTTTAAACATAAACAACAACAGAATAGGATTTAGATTTTGACAAAAAAAAAAAGGAAAATTGCATAAACAATAAGAGTTAAGCAAACTTGATTTTATTACTTGAAAAACTTAAGATTACAGCTTAATTGACTAACCAAACGCTTAAAATCTTTAATATTACACTAGAATTCAAATGCTTAATTATACGACATACAATTTAACTAATTAAACTACTACATCTTCTTCCTTGCATTCACTTCTTTATATAGGCCACCATTAGGGTTCCTTTTAGTCTCTGAGCAAATCCCCATCCATTTTGAGCCTTTGGATCACTGTTAGGCCACTGATTAAACGCCACGTGTTTTTGGCGGGAAAATTGAGTGTGTGGGATTTGGATTGTCATAAGCAAGGGGGTGGCAGCATTTAATGCTGAGGTGAAGGGAGTAGTGGATTGGGCGGTGGCTTGTGATGGTGGGGTGAGGTGATGGTTGATTGACCTGCAAGTTGGGGTGTGGGGGAGACTGGGAGAGGGAAAGGGGGGTAGGGGTGGTTGTTTGACCGTATTTGACCAAGGGTCAAACGTTGACCCGGTTTTTATATTAAAAGGGGTTGGGCTGTTTTGTGGAGTGGGCCAAGAAAAAGAAGTGGGCTTTGGTTTAGGATTGGGTTTGGTTTATTTGTTGGGTAATAACTATTAAGGGTCCGGTTTGGTTTTGTATTGCACAAGGACCATTTTTGTAATTTACCGAAAGTTGGAGGGTGTAACTTAGCATCTTTCCAAAGTTTCCTCAAGGGTGTTTCTTGCCAAGTTATGAATAGTACATGGTCCAATATTGATTTTTCTATTTTAATTTCACCAGGGACTATTTCTGCCAAACTTTCAAACTTCAGGGACCAATTGTGTAATTTCACCAAACTTTTCCACCAAGGACCAATCCTGCCATAAAAGATTAGTGCAAGGAAAAAATTTGTTTTTCTCAAAGTTTTAATATCCCAGGGACCATTTTTGACAATTTTCAAAGTTCAGGGACTAAACTTGACATTTTGTGAAACTTTGCACCAAAGGACTAATTATGTAACTTTTTGATTTAAAAGGACCTTTGGTGACTTTTTTAAGTTTTTAGAACAGCCAGGGACTAGATTTGACAACTTTTGAAAGATGAGGGACTGAAACTGCCAATTTTGCAAACTTTGTGCGTTTTTCATCTGTTTTTGATTATTTTGCATTTGAAACATGTAAAACACTTTCCTTGGATATTTTCACTATTTTGATTCAATATTGAGTGTTTTTAGATGTTTTGGCAGCTCAGAAAAGGTAAAAATGATGAGTATTTACACACTCATCAACAATCTCATGGCTAAGAACTTTCGGAGGTTCTTTAGGAAAGGTGGTAACTTTGGTAGAAGAAATAGGTTTGGAAACCGAGATAATTGTGGAAGGAACAACTTTGGGGGAAACCGAAGTAGTGACAACAAGGTTGGTGAAAGCTCAAGACGCACCTAAGGATGCTACAATTGCGGAGCGAAGGGTCACTTCATCAATGAATGCCCTAAGCCTAGAGTGAACAAGGCATTCGTTGGAGGTGCGTGGAGTGATAGTGAAGATGAAGACCAACCAACAAATGACGCTACGTGTCTTATGGCTTAAGAAAAATTTGAGGTATCTCTAA
>JARVZY010006865.1:0-25144 GCA_030686995.1 Artemisia argyi | reverse complement strand
CTGGGGTGTAACTCAATTGGTATTACAACACAAGTTCAAAAATGGTTTTCACTTCAATCATTTAGAATAAAATAGTTAAGTCAAAAAGGTTAAATTTACATTGTTAAAAGTAGTGCGGAAGTAGGCCCTCAAAATAGTTAAAAACGGTCCCCATATAAATAATCAGAGTCTTCTATGACCATGCCATGCCCTGCCAAAACCTCCAGTGGCGTGCCATTGGTTAAAACCTGAAAATACATGCTAAAGTGTCAACACGAGGTTGGTGAGTTCATAGAGTTTGTTTAACAAATAAAGTCTATGCATATGTATAAAGGTTTCCCAGCAAAGGCATCGTAAATCCACTCAGTTACAAGTCCCGCCATAAGAGCCTTGTAACCTGTGTGTTTACAACCCACTGCTACAATATATAGTATGAGTAAAACATATATAAGTTTATCACAATAGTTAAGCAATTAGTCGTGAGTCTACACTTCATCTCCGAAGACCTCACGTTTGTATGTATATTTCCATGGTTGTGCCCAGCAACTTAATCTGGGGCCATTGGAAATATGTATGTCTCCATGGTTGTGCCCAGCAACTTAATCTGGGGCCATTGGAAGTATATATGTCTCCATGGTTGTGCCCAGCAACTTAATCTGGGGCCATTGGAAGTCTCAGTAGCTCAAGAATACACATCACAGTTTAGTATAACACAGTTAAGTATATCACAATCACGTATGTATGAAATCAAGTATAAAACAATCGAGTATAAAACAATCAAGTATAAAACAATCAAGTATAAATGTTTTGAGTATCAAGAAAGTATGTTTTGAGTATCAAGAAAGTATGTTTTTAGTTGAGCATGTATCTCCCCCAAAGAGTTAAAACAAGTATAAAGAGTAAAAGTGGGGCTATGACTCACCTGGTGCGATAGCTACGATGACAAAAGTGGATACACAGAAAATGAGGTTCGATCTCTAACCGCAACCTAATATGAATGATAGTGATCTACTTAGATCATGAAAGGTTGTAATGAATGCACATGCACATGATACCTATACCACTCGTAACTTGGAAATAATAGTTGTAGTCAAAGTAAAGTATTTTCCATACTTAGGAAAAATAAGTCCAACTAGGTTTATAAAAACTTGACGTAATATATCGTATATAAAAACGTTAGTGTTATATTCTTCGTTTTGAAAACCTTAAGCTATCGTCTAGTAGTCGCATAAATAAACCTTGGGTCGTACGTATTTCATTTGTTAAGAATATAGCCCTTAGTAACATTTCTAGAAAGTATACCATTTAGTACGTAAGTTATTATTTCTCAGAACGCTTATACTTTTCATCACCTCGTGAACCGCCTCCTGGAAACACGTCAACTAGTCATTTCATCTCATGAATCTTCACCTATATAACACTTCGGAGACCAACGTTAACTGAACTTCGGGACGAAGTTCCCTTATGGGGTAGAGACTGTCACAACTCGTAAATTCTGGTCTTTTCCCGAACTTTCAACATTTACTATTCATCGGTTACTATACATCGATCACTATTCATCATTTTACTATTCATCATTTTTGAGGTCAGTTTGATATTCTGAGAAGCATTTTAAAATTTTACTATTCATAAAACACTATTCACCTCCGGAGAAAAATTGTCATTTATACGTAGGTTGCGTCATTTTTGTAAACGTACGATTATCAACCTAATAAACGTTATCTTATGAACTAATATTTTGAATAATTGATCCGACACTCCCAACTATGGTCCTAACACATTTTATACTCATAATAATAATATAAAAATTATATTATTAATTTGCCCGGTATTCTGGAAATTTATTTAACTTATATCGTACGCCTAATTTATTTACGACGGTTTTCGTAAAAACTAAACAATGATCACCCGAACACCCAATATTTATACCCAACATATTTTCATAATTTCTACAACTTTATTTTATCCCGGTTAACTCCGTTAACATTTATTTTTAGTTAACCCGGTACCCGGTACACCTTAAAATTAATAATAACTACATAATATCTACAAAATCTAACCAATCTTGGACAAAATCTTCCATTTTCTTTCCTACCTTTGACATTGCCGCCCCCCCCCCCCTAGCCTCCATAAAATGTGGATCTTGTCTTACTTCATTAATTGTACAAGCTTTATTATTATAGATATACATTTTTCATCCCATTTTCTCATTTCATCAAATAACACAACTAGAAACTTTCTCTCTTTTCTTTCCTTTGGGTGTGGTGGATCGGCCAAGAACAACCAACAAGAAGAAACCATGGATTTTTGAAGATCAAGTGTTAATTGGGTCTCATATGTATTTCTAGTTAGGGTTTTGTGATAAAACTCTAGTTTTCTTTGCATCATCATCTTCAAAACTCATCCATTCATCAAGTAAGCTTCAAGATCACTTGTTGATCTTTCCATACTTTCATTTTTCTAGTTTCATGTTGTTTATTCAAGATCTACATGCATATGTTAGTTATACCACTCATTTATATATATATCTAACTTTTGAACTCTAGAAATGGATTATAGTTAGATCCTTGTTAGATCCACTTGATTTGTGATGTTTAGGAACCCATGACACCCTAAGAAGGTGTATGGTAAGATTAGACTAGATTTGTGGTGATTGAAAGTGGTTTGGTTGGATTAGAAACTAGTTTGGAACATTAAAAATGGAATTTAAACATATATAAAAACCTACTGTCCTTAAAATGAAAACGTGGCCAACTCAGTGGGTTTGAGGTAACTTTTGACCAAATATTTAGAAAATACATTCCGAGACGGAACTATGGCCGAAAACGGGGATAAAAACGAGTTAATAACGAAGGAGATACGCTAAAAACGAGTTTAACGACGAAAACTATATTTTCTGAAAACTGCATGCTGTTTGACATTTTTAGACGGACAAATAGAGGCGTTAGACGTAACCTAGAGGAGCCGAGCTATTGAAAATATATTAGTATATACTAAAACGAATCCGTGTGTATAAAGAACAAGGAAAATGAGCTTAAAACGACCAAGTTATACATGTTTTAAAATCGTCAAAACTATATATATATTTAGTCACTATTAGAAATAATAACTTACGTACTAAATGGTATACTTTCTAGAAATGTTACTAAGGGCTATATTCTTAACAAATGAAATACGTACGACCCAAGGTTTATTTATGCGACTACTAGACGATAGCTTAAGGTTTTCAAAACGAAGAATATAACACTAACGTTTTTATATACGATATATTACGTCAAGTTTTTATAAACCTAGTTGGACTTATTTTTCCTAAGTATGGAAAATACTTTACTTTGACTACAACTATTATTTCCAAGTTACGAGTGGTATAGGTATCATGTGCATGTGCATTCATTACAACCTTTCATGATCTAAGTAGATCACTATCATTCATATTAGGTTGCGGTTAGAGATCGAACCTCATTTTCTGTGTATCCACTTTTGTCATCGTAGCTATCGCACCAGGTGAGTCATAGCCCCACTTTTACTCTTTATACTTGTTTTAACTCTTTGGGGGAGATACATGCTCAACTAAAAACATACTTTCTTGATACTCAAAACATACTTTCTTGATACTCAAAACATTTATACTTGATTGTTTTATACTCGATTGTTTTATACTTGATTTCATACATACGTGATTGTGATATACTTAACTGTGTTATACTAAACTGTGATGTGTATTCTTGAGCTACTGAGACTTCCAATGGCCCCAGATTAAGTTGCTGGGCACAACCATGGAGACATATATACTTCCAATGGCCCCAGATTAAGTTGCTGGGCACAACCATGGAGACATACATATTTCCAATGGCCCCAGATTAAGTTGCTGGGCACAACCATGGAAATATACATACAAACGTGAGGTCTTCGGAGATGAAGTGTAGACTCATGACTAATTGCTTAACTATTGTGATAAACTTATATATGTTTTACTCATACTATATATTGTAGCAGTGGGTTGTAAACACACAGGTTACAAGGCTCTTATGGCGGGACTTGTAACTGAGTGGATTTACGATGCCTTTGCTGGGAAACCTTTATACATATGCATAGACTTTATTTGTTAAACAAACTCTATGAACTCACCAACCTCGTGTTGACACTTTAGCATGTATTTTCAGGTTTTAACCAATGGCACGCCACTGGAGGTTTTGGCAGGGCATGGCATGGTCATAGAAGACTCTGATTATTTATATGGGGACCGTTTTTAACTATTTTGAGGGCCTACTTCCGCACTACTTTTAACAATGTAAATTTAACCTTTTTGACTTAACTATTTTATTCTAAATGATTGAAGTGAAAACCATTTTTGAACTTGTGTTGTAATACCAATTGAGTTACACCCCAGCTACACGTATGCTTCCGCTGGACCCGATTTTGGGGGTGTGACATGAACCTAGACTATAACCTAGGAGTCCCTATTATAGTTGCATTTAGGACATATGTGTAAGTATAATACTGTACATGTCTATTTTCTTAACTTATGAGATATTTTATCGAGTTTTGGACGCCTATTGAGCCTCTATATGTAATATTGTATATGTCGATTTTAGTACGTCATCTTCCCTTGCGTAAGAAGTTTCGTTGGGCTATTATTTTGCTATCAAGAGAAGTGGTAGGATGAAGCGGACTAACTACAGAATCCGAGTTCCTGGTAGCATGTATTCATGTTCGGACAAGGAGAGGACGTTTATTGAAAACATTGGTGGAGAAGAAGTGGAGAGGTTTGTAACCACGGTGACTTCTGGAGATGGAGCCATTACCAAATACCCTTGGTAGTGTCCCCACTTCTCATAGGAAGGAGAGGTGATTTAGTCTAAACCTCGTGATTTGTATGCACTTGTGAATCATACGGAATTGGAAGAAAGAAATAGAGATGGTTTTGCATGTTGTCGACTACCTCAACATGTAGGAAACAGGAATGGGTGGTTGAGTAAAGATGAAGGGGAGTTAGGAGAATGGTGTGGATTCGGATCTAGAATCCACAGCGAGTAGTAAGTTGAATTGATCTGAGTGGAGAGGCAACTGCGAGAGTTGAATTTGAGCCACTATGCGACATCATTTGTTTTGTGTCATGTTTTGAAATTCTTATATTGCCTTTTTACCGTCTGGAGCCATGTTGGAACATGATTACTCGTGAGTCTTGGATCGATCTTATCCAAGTGATTTTGATTATGGGGTTTACGTGATCGTTGGAATTGTTCCATGTGAGATGATTGTTTGCGACGTCTTTTGTTTTTGTTTGCATGACGTGTTGTCATAGGAGAGAGTACACTTGTGAAAGGGGGCATAGATAATTATGGTGGCCAACATAATTATACATGCGTCACAACACAAGTGGACTTTCAAGTATGATAGCATGGATTGCATGGTGTATTAGGTGCTATGTGGTATATGTGCGTTATCATTGAGATGTGTGGTTTTGGAAGTAAGTATGCGTGTGGAATAGGCTTATAACTATGGTCGCGAACATAATTATAAGGGTATCACACACGTGGAGTTGTGACCATTATTGCATTGATTGATGTTTGTTGTTATATGTTGTGGTAGATGGTATGTGATATCATGTTGATGATGGTTGTATGGTTAGAGAAGTATTCTCTTAACCATTTGTGCAGTCGTTATATGTTGGGGTGTGTAGGTGGTAAGATTCCATCCTACCTATCATATGTTGATACCTCAATTATCGGTGGGTACTAATGTTGTGGTATTTAAGTTGATTCGTTTGCTGGACTCTTCGTTTGTATACCTAATTCTTTGGTTGGCATTCCTATTCGTACCATGATGGTACAGATGCCATATTCTTTCTATTCGACGGCGTGATAGGTGTTGGATAATCGAATTCGTTTTGTTGGATGCTGGTTCGTTTCTTTGGTTATTCTTTGCATTTATTCCGCGAATGAATATTATATTGTTCTTCGAGTATTGTTGGTTCGTGACGAGTTGGTGCAGATATTTAATCCCTCATTTGCACACCAATTGAATTTCGTGACATGTTTTTGTGATATGTTAGTGTCGATGTTTTTCTATCGTCTTAATTTGCTCATTGTATGAATGAATCTTTACGTTCTTCACTTGGTTTGCAATGTATTTGCGTGAGTGTTCACTGGTATGAGTTCGTTTGATGATTATTTTGATTACGTGATTCTTTCATGTCTTTTGCATTCGATTAAGAGGTTGTGTTAGAATCTTTATGGCATTTTAAAATTCATTTTGGGTATCTCAAGGTCATTTATTGGAAACTATTATTTTTATGGGAAAATGAGGTGTAAAGAAAATGATTATCAGTCTATTGTTAAAGCTATTTATAACATTCTGCTATGAAAGTCTACTTATTTTACTGTTGTTGATATAAATAATGCCTAAAAACGTTATTAGCATATATCAATATCTCTATGTTTTGATAATTACAAAACATAAACTCATTGAACTAAAATTTATGACGTAAACAAGTACTTAGTGATTAATATTCTTTTTACATCCAAATCACTTAAGGTATGAACAAACAAAGTGTTTATTGCAATCTATGATCAAAGGAAAAAATTTTCTAAGTCATTAGAACTTTTATAAAATGTCATAAACATTTTATATCTTTTATAAAATATTTTTGGAATTAAAAGAATATGTTTAAATCACTATAAATATATGATTTCAAATTTCCAATCAAAAATGGAGAATTTTATCCAGAAAAACCTTCCCCACAAGAGGACAAACTACTCCAACGTTCTGGAGGGGCGGCCCCCTTAATTATTAAGGGGACCGGCCCCTAATTAAGGGGACAGACCACGCTCCAGAACAGTAGTTTGTTCCCCTATAAATACTTGTTCATTCCACAGATTTTTCTCACCTTTTGCACCCTAAAACTTTCTGTTCTAGATCTCATTTCTATTCTCTAAAAAACATTGATCATATATACATTAATCTTTGTTTCAAAGTGATCCAAGCCTCAACCTTTCAAGTTGTGGTGTGTATATTGGTGTGTAAGGTTTTCTCCGCCATAAGGGAGCTTGTTGACATAGCAAAGAAAACTCTCGAGTAGGTGACTCAGGGAGTGGAGTAGGGCAAGGAAGGTGTCCTTGTAGCCGAACCACTATAAATGCTTTGTCTCGCGGTTTGATCTTTCCATCTCTTACTTATTATCTTGCTTATATCGTTATTACTTTCGTAGACATAGAAGTATATATATATATATATATATATATATATATATATATATATATATATATATATATATATATATATATATATATATATATATATATATATATATATATATATATATATATATATATATAGTTGCTCATATAGTGCTAGTGTTGATTTCACTTAAAGATCAAACAAAAGTTTCATTCACAAAACAAAGTCTTTACAATTAAACTAAAAAGATAACATACATATAATTGATCATTTCGATCAAGTATACTTTTAATACAACATATAATTAAGGATTACATAATAAACGTTTACTTACTTATTTCTCGTATATAGCTACAATTGTTTATATTATGCATGTGTTGATTTCACATACTTAGCTTACATTATTATTATTGTTCATACTTAGATATAGTTGTTCATATTGTTCAAGATTTGTGTTCACATAAGATCGAATCAAAGTTTTAAAAGTAAACAAGGTTTTAAAACTAAACTAAGTTTTCATAATAAAATTAAAAAGACGTAAAACTATTCAACCCCCCCTTCTAGTTTTCCACAATTGGCATCAGAGACAGGTTAAACAAGATTTTTAAAATAAACTGTATTTTAAAACTTGAAACGATCTATGGAATCTGAAAAATATTTAGAAGGGCAATCTATGCAAACACCACCACTATTTGAAAGTGATGGTTTTCTTTATTAGAAAAATAGATTCGAAACTTATGTGAAATCAAAAGATCTTGATCTTTGGCATGTCATTACCTTTGGTGATTTTCCCCCTATTCAATATAATTTTGAAACTAAAATGGATGAAATTGTATCTTTTGAAAAACAAAATGATGATTTGAAAAAGAAACTAGCAAAGAATAATGAGGCTAAAATGGTTATTTATAATGCGTTACCACGCAAAGAATATAAAAGAATTTTAATGTGTAAAACCGCAAAAGAAATTTGGGATTCTTTACTAATCACTCACCAAGGTAATAGTCAAGTTAAAGATAACAAAATAGATCTTCTTGTTCAACAATATGAACAATTCACGATTCCGGAGGAGGAATCAATAGATAATGTTTTTGCTAGGTTTAACACTATCATCACAAGTTTAAAAGCACTTGATGAGAATTTTTCTAGTAAGAATTTTGTTAGGAAATTTCTTAAGGCTCTTCATCCAAAATGGCGAGCTAAAGTTACGGCGATTGAAGAATCGAAGAACTTGTCAACTCTTCAACTTGATGAGTTGATCGGCAACCTGAAAGTCTACGAAGCAATAATAAAGAAAGACTCCGAGATGGTCAATGGAAAAAGAGAGCAAAGCAAGTCAATTGCGTTGAAAGCTAGGAAGGAATCTAGTAACGAGGATAGCTCAACCTCCGAAAGAGATGACGAAGAATATCCGATGGCCGTAAGAGACTTCAAGAAATTCTTCAAAAGGCGAGGAAGATTCGTAAGACAACCGCATGATGAAAGGAAAGCATACCAAAGAAATAAAGATGACAAAAATGGCAAAAGTGAAAGGAAGTGCTTCAAATGTGGTGATCCAAATCATCTCATCGGAAAATGTCCAATGATGTCAAGAGATCAAAATTAAAAGGCGTTTGTTGGAGGAGCTTGGAGTGATAGCGATGACGATGAGAAAGAAATCACAAAAGAGGAGAAGTGTCTTATGGCTAAGACATCAAGCGAGGTACGTTCCGAAACCGAATATTTTAATGACGAAAATTCATCATTAGACGAAAAAGACCTAGATAGTGAATATAATAGGTTATGCAAATTAGGTCAAGAGGTTATAGCTAAAAATAAGTCACTAAAACGTATTAATAATCTATTAGAAAATAAAGTACTCGAATTAAAAATTAAACTACAACATTTGGAAAAAGGAAAAGAAGTTTTTATAGAATGTAAAATATGCATAGAGGTTAAAAATGAAAACGAAAAACTTAAAGATGAAATTTTCAAACTTGACAAGTTTAAAAATAGTAGTAACCCACTTAAGAAAATAATAAGTGTTCAAGAAACTTCGGGAGATAAAACCGGTCTAGGATTAACCTCAACTAATGTTTCAACTAGTGAAAATAAAAGTATAAAGTTTGAATGTGAATCTAGTAAACAAAAATCATTAGAATCAAAACCTAAGTATATACTTACAAAAGATAGAAAAATACCCATTGCAAATGATGAAAAAGTAAAAACTTTTTATAAACTATCCTTAAAGACCGAAGTAGGATCCTTTAAACCTAAATTAAGATCTAAAACTCCACCACCAAGAAAACCAAATAATCTTCATACTCGATCTAAAACACCTCAACCTAGAAGAAACCAAAATAGACAAAACTACAATAATACTAGTAATCAAATGTGGAATTATCAACCAAGTTACAATCCTTGGGGAATATTACCACCATACATGTATCCTAGCCAAATGTTGAATATGTTTGGACCAAAGAACTTTGAACCAATGAGACAATGGGGACCAAGTGGCTAAGTTGTCATTCTTCGAAGAAGTTGGAATCTCATCTACAAATGACTTCTATTAATCAACATAGTCACTTGAAGTGCTTGAAGAAAATCCATTGAAGACTAAAAGGTACGCGTTTCTTTTAAGTTCATCACTATAATTTACATGCTTAGCTATACATATATATTGTTTGTAACTCTTAAACATATATACATACATAATAGCTTATATACTTATAACCTAGAAACATCATTAGTTGACTTTTCTAGGAATAAGATGAAATTGTTCATTTCCGAACAAAATAGAAAATGGAAATCTTCTATATCCACTATTAGCAAACTCATGGTGATGAAGTGAAATGAGTTAAGTGGATCAATCATTAATATAGAAGTAGGATTAGATCCCTCGTGTAAGAAAACTATGGATGAAACAAGCTCTCGTAGACTATGGCATTAAGTTAGATAAGCGTGCGAAAACAAAGGAACTATAGATGTTAGGTTATACCCCATTCAACACTTTCGCATCTAACATATAAATTATCGTCATCACTTCCTTTAGGATCATATGATATGTAGAAACGATAGCATGAGATAATAATAGGCTTAACCAATTCTCTTGAGCATGAGATCTTTAATAAACATCTTTTAAAATATATGATTAATGACATTTGTTGTCAAAAAATTTAATATCTCTAAAAGTATGCAAAAACCTCACATTTTGTAAAATAGTTTTTCAAATAACTATCCTACTTTTAAATAACATGTTTTCACTACCAATATCCAAAATTTTGTTTTGATCAAAACCAAAGATTGGGAAAATTTTCTTTACCTTTCATTAACACATTTTGAAGTAAAACCCAATCTATTTTATTCAAATAACTCTCACATCTATATGAAAACCTACTTTCAAACATTGTTGAATAATGCTAAAAACGTCTCTTTAAATCATGCATGGTGATCTCATATTTGTCATCTATATTTATATAAATGACACTTATAAGTGAACTAAATCAAATCAAGAGGACCATGGTTTGTCTATTAAGACTTTGTTTGTAACAAGTCTAGAAACCCATGCTATCATAACTACCCACTTATTGCACATTGATACACATTAGGATTAATCCTCCTAGTTTTGTAGTTATGAAATACTTGTTGTTGCTTATTGTTTCCTAGCACTTATATTTTACTTGCTAGATGAGTATGTTTGCATGCTAGATGAAATTGCTTGTTTACTTAATCTCTTTGGTTAACATGCTTTTGCTACATAATTGCCTACATAATTAGTATATACTTAATTGCCTCAAAGAGTTGGACTTGTTTGAAACCAAAAACACAACCTTTCTGCAATTCACTACCAAAAACCCTTTTCTGGCAATCTGGGAATCACCAGATGGGCGGCCCCCTTAAATCATAAGGCGGCCCCCTTAATTATTAAGGGGACCGGCCTCCAATTAAGGGGACCGGCCATCTGATGGTCAAAGGTATTGTTTCATTTTTCTACTTTTTAGCCCATTTCATCCTACACTTCCCAAAATTCACAAACCTATTCTATCCTAAACCTTCCATCAAAGTTTATCCATCATTGATCCCACCAATCCTACATTATAAACACTCTCATTCCTCTCAATCTCCACTCATCTCATTATTTCCTCTCCCATAAAATCAAAACCACCAAGAAACCCGTTTGGAGAAGAAAGCCTAACTTCCATTAAAATCCCGTCAAACCAAATGATGTTGTCAAACATCCAACACCAAATTCCTCCTATGTCTTCAACATTACATACTTAACACCTCACTCTCCTTCCCACCAACATTACATATCAACAATCTTTACTCACCCATATCCTTCTACATTACACTCAAACCTCATAATCTTTACACACTCAAACCTCATAACCTTTACTCACCTCAACCTCAAACTTTATCTCCTAGTGCACCTAATGTATCATCTATAACACCCTCCTACCAAAAAATCCCTTCCATGAACATCGCTCTTTCACTCTCACAAATCACATCACTTGATACTCATTTCCCATCTTCAACAATAACTCCACCTAGTCATCCTCACAAAACGATTCAATCATATAACCATTACCTACATTTTACAAAGTGTGTCATCACCACTACAACTTAACTCGTGAAGGTCAAACCATATTTCATGATACAAAAACCTCATGTTCACTCAAATGAACTCTTTCACAAACCTCATCATAATAACCAAACATCCATCCTTGTTCCCAAAAATACACCTTCATCTCACCCACATAAACCTTATGAATAGCATGTTCAATCTCAAAACAACAATCCCCATCTCATTTCTAACACCTCATATTTTGTTCAACTTACCAATCCACCATCCAAAACATCCTCCACTCATGAAACATCCTATTCTTCCACAACTTCATTCTCATCCATTCATGATTACCCAAACTCACTAATATCTCCACCACAAACAGTATCACCACCACCTTCTACCAACACACATGTGATCTCTATGCTGCATGTCCAATCACCTTCCTCCGAACACTTGAAGTTCATTGAAGAACTCAAGGAAGCCCATGAGCTTTGTGCTCCTCTTGCCTTACACCTTGCTTAATGCAACTTGGAACAACTTTCCTCTAGCTCTCCTTCATCACCCCATAACTTGAATCAAGTTGAAAAACATGTCAACAATTGACCTTGTTGCATCTTTCTCCTAAAAACCATTGCAATCAATGAACACTTCACTTGGATTGAATGTCTTCTCACTAGATCACATCCAATACCCTTACTTGAACAACATCCAAAACCTCAATCAACCTCTTCCGCTACAAACTCTCCACCACCAAACTCTCCAACATTCATGACCCAAACATATACCTCCATTAATCCAACAACCTTACCATAACTCAACTATATTCATTCCAAACACTCCATCATTTTCACTTTCAACCATCTAAGCATACTATATGCTTATGATTTTCACTTTCAAATACGAATCAACCAACCTTTTGTTACAAGCAAGTCGATGGCTCTCTTTGGCAAATTAGGATCTTTTACATAATCACTTTGAATTAATTGTTATGTATCCTTAATATTTGTTTGCTATGCTTGTTATTTGTATATTGCATATTCTTCTATATATGCTTGTGCTTCTAATATTTTTCTTGCGAGCATTCCATATCTCGATCCCTTGGTGCCATCGAACGAGGGGGAGCACACATCAAGGGGGAGATTTCATCCCATCTAACTTCATTTATGAAGCTAGCCGGCATAACCTTTTTTATTCTACAAAAAGGGGGAGAAGTGAATATAAACTCATTAAGTACTTGTCTAAAAATTAATTTTTAGACTTAATGAGTTTAGGTTTTGTAATCATCAAAAAGGGGGAGATTGTTGATATAAATAATGCCTAAAAACGTTATTAACATATATCAATATCTCTATGTTTTGATAATTACAAAACATAAACTCATTGAACTAAAATTTATGACGTAAACAAGTATTTAGTGATTAATATTCTCTTTACATCCAAATCACTTAAGGTATGAACAAACAAAGTGTTTATTGCAATCTATGATCAAAGGAAAATTTTTTCTAAGTCATTAGAACTTTTATAAAATGTCATAAACATTTTATATCTTTTATAAAATATTTTTGGAATTAAAATAACATGTTTAAATCACTATAATATATGATTTCAAATTTCCAACCAAAAATGGAAAATTTTATCCAGAAAAACCTTCCCCAGAAGAGGACAAACTACTCCAACGTTCTGGAGGGGGCGGCCCCCTTAATTCATAAGGCGGCCCCCTTAATTATTAAGGGGACTGGCCCCTAATTAAGGGGACCGGCCACGCTCTAGAACAGTAGTTTGTTCCCCTATAAATACTTGTTCATTCCACAGATTTTTCTCACCTTTTGCACCCCAAAACTTTCTGTTCTAGATCTCATTTCTATTCTCTAAAATACTTTGATCATATATACATTAATCTTTCTTTCAAAGTGATCCAAGCCTCAACCTTTCAAGTGCAAGAGAAGAATACTTCAATCTACCAAGAGAAGAAGTATTACAACTTGTTGTGACCTCCACATCCAAGTTGTTAGAGCATCATCCATTATATCTATTTCTTTGTGTAACTAGTTGTGAATACTCGATAGAAGATAGATTAGGAAGGTGTGTAGATAGAGAGATTGTGTAGTAGATAGTTGTGAAGTAGAGAAGTTGGGAAGTAGATAGTTGTGAAGAAGATTGTTGTGAAGTAGATAGCTATGAAGATAGATAGGTGTGAAGAAGTAGTGTTGTGATTAAGTAGTGACTAGGTGTGAAAAAGTTGTGTAGAAGGTGTGAATAAGTTGTGACGAAGTTGTGGTGTGTGTATTGGTGTGTAAGGTTTTCTCCGCCATAAGGGAGCTTGTTGACATAGTGAAGAAAACTCTCGAGTAGGTGACTCGGGGAGTGGAGTAGGGCAAGGAAGGTGTCCTTGTAGCCGAACCACTATAAATGCTTTGTCTCGCGGTTTGATCTTTCCATCTCTTACTTATTATCTTGCTTATATCTTTATTGCTTTCGTAGACATAGAAGTATATATATATATATATATATATATATATATATATATATATATATATATATATATATATATAGTTGCTCATATAGTGCTAGTGTTGATTTCACTTAAAGATCAAACAAAAGTTTCATTCACAAAACAAAGTCTTTACAATTAAACTAAAAAGATAACATGCATATAATTGATCATTTCGATCAAGTATAGTTTTCATACAACATATAATTAAGGATTACATAATAAACGTTTACTTACTTATTTCTCGTATATAGCTACAATTGTTTATATTATGCATGTGTTGATTTCACATACTTAGCTTACATTATTATTATTGTTCATACTTAGATATAGTTGTTCATATTGTTCAAGATTTGTGTTCACATAAGATCGAATCAAAGTTTTAAAAATAAACAAGGATTTAAAACTAAACTAAGTTTTCATAATAAAATTAAAAAGACGTAAAACTATTCAACCCCCCATTCTAGTTTTCCACAACTGTGTTGGTAAGCACGATTTAAATATCTTAAATAAGAAAGGTGAGATACTATATTTATATAATTAACCCATGGTGTCATAAAAACTATGCCTAATATGGAGTTTAAGTCGGAGATGATTTTCTTATATATAAAAATGGTTTGTATATGTTTAAAAAAAATGTATGAGTTTAAGGTATATCCTGTGGAAAACGAAGTTCATTTTTTTTATGTGAAAGGACGGGTATCGGAATAAGAACTATATATGGTTCTCATTTATCAAATTTTATATGTATTTAGTTCCTCAAGTGTTTCTTTCGTTGTGGTACGCTGATGGATTTTCTATGAGTACGCGTATTTTGTAACTTCATTGTATGGGTTTCGGGAACATATGATTTGCGTCTACTCTTATTGGGGAAAATTTCTCATTGTGTTTTCTAGTTTTTATTTTGATATTCGTCTACTACGTTAGTCGGTAATTTGTACCCTTTTGTGTTCATTGATATACGTTTTAGTTGACCGATCATAGTTCACATCGTTTCCTTAAGTAAGATTGTCGATTTGGTTATCATTGTGTTTGTTGAAGAAGAAGAGAATGTTTGCCAAGTGTCCAGGTGAGAGGTTCAGCTTCAAGATGTACGTTCTTCAGATTGCGTAGGCATCGCGGAGGTAGAAGAACCATATGAGGAACTAGGTGTTACATGACTTAGAGTTGGGGAGTAGAACTTGGAGATGATATTTGTATGGAGCAGGAAGTGTTATCTACACAAATCATAAGAATCTTTAGCATATATTTAACAAGAGGTTAATATATGTGGAAGAGAAGTTGGATGTGGAATTACTTAGTAATTACGAATATCTAATTCGTTACTGTCAAGGAAGAGAGGACATCGTGGTAAGAGAGCTGAGTAGGGGTGAACGAGTGAAACTTGGATGTTATGAGCAATGATTATGATAATTATGTTTGGAGTTAGAAGGATGATATTAATGGCACAGGGAGAGATGTTCAAGGGAGAGAACATGTAAGAATAAGGATTTCTTGGTTTAGATCAGCAAATGGAAAGGAATGAAGATGGAGGTATGTACTTTGCGGACCAGCTATTGTTTTCATTGGGGGAAAGCATAAGGACATCAATTATGCAAGGTATTTGATGCATCCTAGAATGGATAAGATGTATTATTACCTTAGCAAGAGATGTATGGAGAAGCAGGTGTGAGAAAGAATATTTATACCTTAGCAAGTGGTTGATACACTTGAAGGTGAGTGTTGATATCAACGATTATTAGGGTGATGCAACGGTCAGAGATACTTGGAGATTTTGTTGAGGAGGAATTGGTGAGACTTTTCATTTGATGAGTTGGTAACGAGACATGGAGTGTCGCGTGATCATCAAAGAAAGTGATGAAATACTTACTTTGCGATGGTGGTAAATGTTTTATAGAGTTTTGAGAACGCGTATGTAGATGAGTACGACTTATCATTCTCTAATGAATGAACTACGTAAGCATACATATCAGGCGCTGGACGGTATGTTGAAAGCATGGGTATGTTTGATTTTGGAGGAAGCTGGGGTATGCATTTACCCTTAGCTGAATTCTCCTATAACAATAATTATCATTCTAGTATTAAGAATGTGCCGTTTGAAGTGTGGTATGAAAGGAAATGTAGATTACCTGATCTATGGGCAGAAGTTGGGACGAGCCAACTGATTGGTCCTGAACTGGTACAAGGGACTATAGATATGGTCTTTCAGATCAAGGAAAGACTTAAGGCAGTGAGAGATTGCCAAAAGAGTTATGCGGATAATCGCCGTAAGTCTTTAGAGTTTGGTGTTGGTGATTTTGTGATGCTGAAAGAGTTTTCTTGGAAAGGTGTTGTACGTTTCGGTAAGAAAGGCAAGTTAGCACCGAGATACGTAAGACCGTTTGAGATTTATGGAAAGAATTGGACTTGTGGCATATCGGTTGAAATTACCTGAGGAGTTTAGTAGTGTGCTTGATACGTTTCACATGTTTAATTTGAAGAAGTGTTTGGTGGATGTTAGTCTGCATGTGCCATTAGATGAGAATAAGGTTGACAAGACCCTCCGTTTTGTCAAGAAACCTGTTGAGATTATAGATCGAGATGTTAAGGGTTTGAAATGTGGTGAGATAGCGTTGGTAAAGGTATGGTGGGATTCTAAGCGTGGTCCTGAGTTTACTTGGGAACGTGAGGATCAGATGTAATTGAAGTACCCAAATTTGTTTGCTGATGTGGTTGGTTAAGTAGATTGTTTGTAGTTGGATTTAGATCGTGGAAGTTAGATGCAGGGTGTTCGCAAATGTTTTAATTAATGTTTATTTTATGGGTATCTATTATTTGTGAGTGCGTCTTGCGGTTACCATTTGGATTTTTATTTGGTTCGCGGGTATCGTACCTACCTGTGAGAAGTCGTTTGGATCATTGGTGTTAGTGATCGGGGAGTGAATCTATTTTCGCGTATCGTTGGAGTGTCGAAATATTTTCTATCGTACGAATTCGGGTATTTAGTCGGTTCACATCTTTGTGGTTCTTTCTCTGTGATTTTTATGGCGTGGTAGGATCTCGCATAGTCATAAGAATTGTTGGCTATTTATGGTTTTATGTTGTGGTATTATTCCGCTTAGGTATCTATAGACTTTCTTTTGCTGATGTTACTGGTGACTCGAGTAGTTGAAATCTCGGGACGCGATTTCCCTAAGTGGGGGATGATGTAACAACCATGGTTTTAGCAGGTCAGTTTGACTGATAGTCTTGACTCGGTTGACGTTTGTTGGTGTGTCCTAGGTGATCGAAGTGTTATATGTGTGATATAGGTGAGTTTTAGCACTAAATCCCTTTGTGTGGTGTTGTTTTTATGAGTGAGTAATGTTGGTATTTGGGAAAGTTCATTTTGATCGCCTTTGTGGCGTAGAAATGACTTGTGTAGTTTTGGTGTTTTTGTGTTTTTGCGTAACGAGTCTTCGTTAAAGTTTTTTAGCGTTAGCAAGTTACGAGGAGTTTGTTTTTATGTGTTATACTTTTAAAGGATGTGAAAATCTATTTTTGGAAACTTTGTTTTGAAAATGATAATTTTTCTGGTTTGTCATAAATTTAAAGTTTATCGCGTAAGACGTTAGGATTCGGTATGGGTATATATAAAATATCAAAAATATGAGGTTTTGAGTGTAATAAATAAATTTAACAAAAAAATTAAAAATATGTATATGGGGGAGGTGATCGACCGGCCTAGAGAAAAAAGGGGAAAAAAAGACCCGATTGTAGCCCAATTACAACTCTAAGTTAGGTAATTATCCACTAAATAATTACAAATACAAAACCAAAGTTCCCAAATCCCTTTTCCTGCATATTTGGGTCGACCACAAGGAGAAAAGAAGGAGAAAAAAATTAGGGTTTATAGTTTTCAAGCAATAATCAAGAATCAAGGTAAAATTCTTAAAACCTATGTTCAATTAATTGATTAATCATTGGAATTCATGTAATATTAAGTATGATGGATTTAGGGTTTATAAACTTCTGTAAATTAATGATGTTAAACATGTTAGGATCATTAGTTAATAATAGT
Source organism: Artemisia argyi (assembly GCA_030686995.1). NCBI lineage: Eukaryota > Viridiplantae > Streptophyta > Magnoliopsida > Asterales > Asteraceae > Artemisia > Artemisia argyi. The sequence continues at coordinate 6,913 of JARVZY010006865.1, read as the reverse complement.
ATGATGATTAGTGAAGGAGATTTGGTTATAAAACATGTTAAACATTGAGTTAGGGTTTGGACAGAAAATAAGGGCTGCAAAGATTCGAAGGTATTTAATAGATGGTAATGAGTTAGATCACGAATTTTTTTGTCTAAATTGAAGTTTAATGAAAGAGCTTTCCAAAAATTCCGGCCACGGTCGATTTCGAGGTCAGGAAGTTAGTCTTTGATTTTTACAAGTTAAGGTGTTAAAGCTGTTAAACCGGGACATAATTTGGATAAAAGTTTGATAGTGATTTGTGGGTGAAAAAGTGATACTAAGGTTAGACCTTGTGGGAAAGTTGAGTTTTAGGTTATCTTAGACTCCCACGAAAAGGATTTGCGATAAAAAGTTGTAGAGGTGTTTTAATTTGATTAAAACTTTTTGGTGTGTGTTCAGATCCGAATTTGGATAGTTTATATGTTTGATTTTTCAAAGGATACTTGTGTATGTTTTTAGACCATGGCCTTCTGGGATTAGCTTGTATGCTTATGAGAGACCATGGTGAATTTTTGGTGTGAGTTGTTAAGCTTTAATTGTTATTATTTTATGTGGGTAAATGTACCCCAAAATTCTGCATCTTCTGAAGTTATAAGTGCAAGGGATTTAGTGAGCATTAGGATTTGGTGGTGATTACTATGGGGTCTAGGAGATCCATGGTGGGTCATATGAATCTTAGACATCCATCATATGTGTATTACATGGGTTATAGCTTTTAGCTTGGCCATGTGTAATGTGGATTTATTTTGTGAATTATAGATTTGTGATTTGGGTTTGTTGATGCTGCAAAGTTTGAGGTGAGTTCATAGTCCCATATTTTTTACTTTGTTTTAAACTTGGGATGGGAATGATGCTTGTCTTAAATGGTTTGAGTTACTGTGATTATGTGTGATTTAAAAGAGCTTGGACTTATAATGTTATCGTATTTATGCTATATGTGATGATTATTATGGTGTGATGATTATGAGATTATCGTGGATTATCGAAAATTATCAGGCATGCATATCAGAGACTCAATTGGGAGGATGCTTATCCTGTTGCTCACACATGCGACCTAATTGATGTCTATATTGGAGCGGGGGACACGTTCCGTCCCATTGGTTGCCTTTATCTTGTGTGATTACATGTTAGCTTATATGATAACTTTAATTATTTGTCTAGCTATATATTTTTATGATCACAGTGAACTGGTTGCCTTGAGCGTGTATGTGTGTCTTAAACCTATGAATCTCACCAACATTATGTTGACGTTTTAAGCATCATTTTCAGGTGAGCTTTCTAAGGATAAGATAGAAGGATGTGATATGACGAGTCCCTAGTTGCATTGGAAGTGGTTTATCATCTATGTTTGGATTTATGTATTGTTTTGGATTTTGTTTTGGTTATTTTTGGGGTATTGTTACGACACTTCGTGTCTGTACTTGCTCTATTTTATGCATGTAGTTATTCTCTATATTGACACCATGTGTTGTGATGATATCCATGAAGTTACACACTCGCGTTTCCGCCTTGGCGAGGTGTGACAACATTAGTTCATCAGTAGGCAACATTCATATTACAATACTAAAACAACATGTATTAGTACTTCAGTAGGCAACATCATAAAATAAAGATCAAGTACAGTTATAAAACCACAAAAAATTAGCCTAACTCAGTGATAGTAACCATAGAGTTCCAAGAAAACATATCGTTACAAATTACAAATGCATAGTGGGATTCAGATTACAACAAAACTATGGGATTCAGTGATAGTAACCACAGAGTTCCAAGAAGAAAATGCATAGTGTCCATGGGTTGATATCCTCTGTTGTGGGACCCATTAAAGCCACTCTAAAGTATCTAAAAGGGATCAAAGTGTTTGGACCTGTAACTGCCCATGAAGCAAATTGTCCTGGTTTAGTTACTGTTTGATCATTCTCGTGTACTCTCAGGTTTGTCCAATTTTTACCATCAGATGAACCCTGAAAGATATAGCACAGAAATTGTTACACTCTATAAATTATATGCTAAAAAATGAATGTACCTGAAAATTCCAGTGCCTCATGAAAGCTTTCGATCCATCTTGTCTAAATGTATAATAGTTGCACATAAGTTGTTTCAACCAGAAAATAAATATAAGCTGAGATTATTCTATATTTGCATACGAAAGGAAAATGGGTAGGTTGGGAAGCTCAAGTAATGGGTTCGGGTCAAAATGAATAATTTTGATACGGGTCACTTTCAACCAGTTTGTCAATACATTATATATAAAGAATAAGCCTAACTCATTAACTGGCAAATCAAGAATATTAATCATCTGGGTTACTTCTTATAATCAAGTGACAATAAACATTATTACCAATTTCCTAGCACCATATACTCAACCAATAAGTAGAAATACGTGAGCATATCCCCACACCTATAGTCGCATAATGTGGTGTCTGCTATTGGGCTTCTATGAATGACATAACGTGGCCTAAGAACAGGTAAACATTTTGAGGCTCAGAATATGCATTGGCAGCATACCACATTGCCGGTGTCAATTCACTACAGTTAACAAAAGCAAGCTCGGTTCTTTATCTATTATGTCAATCTCCCCACACGTATAGTCATATGGGTGATGCCTGCTATTTGGGATTACAAGTGTGAAATAATACGCTCTAATTGCAATTCTAAGAACATGCTACATTACCATTGTCAATTCACTACAATTAAGAACAACCAACTTAAATCATCATCTATTAAATTACATGCATTAGACCTCTTGAGTTCCAACATTATATTAAGTAAATGCAATTAAACGACCCATGTCAAAGGACCATAAAATCATTATTCAAGTTGCATTCTACACATGCACACAAGCATAGCTGTAAGCCCGTAACCATAAGGACAGTTATCTTCAAGTATGAAATAACAAAACTGTTAGTGCAAATATTACGATATTTAAACTAAACGGTTTCTTCGGTTTTAATAATGACAAACATGTAACTTGTAATGCGTAACGTAAAATGCGCAAGTTACTTGTAAACACAAATCATCAACGCATACTTACATCAACATCTCTCGACGTCTCAAGTATGCTTCAACAGAGTCGTAGATTTTTATCCCGACGTAAATCACTCAAGGTATGAACAAACAAATTTAATGCTTGATGGATGATCAAAGAAATAAATTTTTTTGTTCTAAACTTCACATTTTTATAAATGTGACAAAACATATTTTCAAAAATATATTTCACAAATTGTTTTTGAATTATAAAGAAATGTTTTATTTGGGAAAATCATTTCAAAAATCCCAACAGCTATTTCCTCCCCCCCATATCAGCTCCAAACTTCCCCAAATAAACTTTCACCACTAAAAACAAAAATGGGAGCGTTTTTGTCTGGCACGGTACCACTAAATTTAGTGGTACCGTGTGACAATTAGTGGTTTCGTCCCCCTGTAACGGCCAGATTTCTCCTTGCCTATAAATAGTGGACCATTTACACTTCCCAATTGGTTTTCCCAGCCACTTTTCTCTGGTTTAATCCCTGCTTAGGTAGATCAATTTCTTTGATCATTTAGAGAGTCTTAGTTTGTTTTAGAGTGATCCAATCATCTATTCAAGTGATCACCTTCATTCCTCTTCTAGTCCAAGAGAAGAACACAAAGTATCAAGAAGATACAAAGTGTTAGAGTCATTGAGTAGTGCACTTGCATTACTTGTTGTAAACTTGTTGTATCTTGATATACATCAAGTAGTCATTATCTTTTGTTTAGTTTTGTGAGAGTGGATCATTGTGATCTTGTTGAGATCTTGGAGATCTCTTGTAGCTAGTGAGCTTGTGTGTTGATCAAGTGGATCAAGGGTAGATCGGGTAGATCGTGAGTAGATCGGGTAGATCGAGTGTAGATCATGTGGATCTTGTAACTTGTGTGATTTGTGAGGATTAGGTAGATCGTGGTAGATTGGTACTAGCTAAGATTAGTACTCGACATTTAGCTTAGTGTCGTAAAATAATGTAAGCGACGTTGTATGGTTTTCTTCGCCGAGAATGGAGCTTGTTGATTAGTGAAGCAACTCTCGAGTTGGGTACTCGGGGAGTGGAGCTTCATGGCCGAACCACTGTAAATCACTGTGTCTGGGTTTGCGTTTTCTTAACCTATCTCTTTGCTTTTTATCTTTGCATTTATCATTTTATACTTGCACTGCTTTTATGAGTGTGTGGCTTATTGCATATATTATGTGATATTTATGTGTGTCAATGTTTGTGTCATAGTAATATGCTTCACATATGTAAATCCACTATCACTAGTTGTAGCAAGACTTTTTGTTGAGACTTCTCATATTACATCAAACTTGATTGGTCATTTGATACAAAAGTTTTTAGTTTTTAATGGAAACGTATTCACCCCCCCCCCCCCCCTCTATGGTTTCCACAATTGGTAATAGAGCCACGTCGCTCAAATTTTTAAAACAAATGGTTTTCAAAATTGAGTACGATCGATGTATCAAATTTCCCATGAAGTTGGATAAAATATGAAAAGTATTTACTTGCTTAATACTTACAAGTTTTGTTGTTAAGTATACTTTGTCATAGTAGCTTGAAGGTTTTCTTAAACAAATAAAAGAAAAGAATTTGTAAGTGTTCGGTTATGTCTTTAGAAAGAGTTGTAAAGTCATGCGGTTTTGAAAGTAGCATTTGGGAAAACTATTTGTCTTATAGTAAAAGTATTTTCATAAATGTTTTTCTTAGTCCTAAACATTGAAATGTTACTTAATATATCTTTTATAGGTTAGGTATTTAATTTATTAAGTTTTACATCTTTCTATTACATCAAATACTTGTTTTGAATAAAAAAATTGGTTTTGTTCAAAATCTGTAAAAACTGGCATGGCACCACTAAATATAACGTACGGTATCACTAAATACGGACGGTACCACTAAAGTTAACGGTACCTTCGTCTGTTTTTCAGAACTGAGAAATTTTCAAAAATTCGTATAAAATCAACCATAAGTCCGTAGGAGTAGTGCCACCTATCGTTATAAACGTAATTGAGTCTACTTTCATTTAAAAATACTTTTTGGAAATGATTGTAAAGTAAAATTTACAAGAGTCTTTGATTCGTAACAAATAGTATTTTCCGGCCATGCCGATTGCGCAAATTTTTGGTCAAATTACAAAGAGAACATCACATGTTGATGTATTTATATTTTCAAAGCGTTGAACTTGATCAAATTTTGAAATGAGGTGGAAAATAATTCATTGTCAAATAAAATCAAGCTTAGTATACACTATTATACTTAATACACAAAATGACGATAAGTATTTTTATGTGTTAAGCTAAATGGTTATTTGTTTTTCTTTGTGTCTTAGTATTGTTAGTTAATATTTTTGAGTACTTGTAGTTATTTTTAGTTGAGCTAATTGTAACTATAATCACAAGCGTTTTACATGCCTTGTTGCTATGTGTTGCTTATTAGTTTTCCGGTTGATATGTCAATAGGACTTAGACTAGACTTCTTGCACTAAGTTGTGTGATTGGTTTTGCATTGCATATAGGCATAGACCACTTTTCTTGCATATGTGTTTTCGACATCTTGCATGTTTTAGGATGCTTTAGTAACCTTCTTAGAAATGGAAACTAAGTTGGTTGATCATGTGAGTCAAAAGATATTGTCTTACACAATTATTTTTTCAAAGTGATAACACTCAAATTGTACATGTTTTTATGAGCGTTATTGTGGATTTTATGGGCACTTTTATGAACTTATGGTACTTAATTGAGCATAATTCATATTTTAGGTTCATGGAAGGAAAATGATGAAAAAGACGAAGAAATGATCAATAAACGAAGATTTATGCATGTACGAAGAATTCCCGACTCATTCAAGTCTCTTGGAATATATTCGAGAAGATAAAAGTCATGAAGTTGTCACTCCAAAGTCTCAAGAATAAAGCACAAGAAGGAAAATGAGAAGTGAAATGAAGAAAAGAAGCTAAAACGAAGAATTATTGGAAGACTCGTTGTTCCCGACACACCTTCACCATTTTGGCCATAAGTTGAGCATATGAACTCGGATTTAGTTGATTCAAGCGGCCACGAAAATCTAAGAGAAAGATCTACAACTTTCATGTTTATCATTTTCTATCAAATGAATCCAACCGATCGGTAGGAGCCCGCAACCGATCGGTTAGATCAAAATGTCTCATCCAACCGGATCGGTTGGAATCCAACCGAACGGTTGGATGCATGCTGACCTCTCCAAGTCATTTTTAATGCATAATTAAGTGTCTTTAAGCCCCAAGTCCGATCATGTCTCCCTAATAACTTCATTTCCTGGCATTTTTATGACACTTAGTGTCCAAGTTTCATGCTTGGAGGCTAAGGGTGATTTCTACTATAAATAAGAGTGCTTAGGCTTAGTTTCAAGTGTGCAATTATTTCCTCCACCCTTAAGGACGAATTGTCACCACTATTATCTCACCCAAAAGGCCACAACCCTATACCATTTCCAGAAGTGGTGCTCAAGTGCTCAAGAAAGTGTTCGGGTATTATTTTCCTGCTTGGTTAGAAATTGTAGTTGATTGGAGGCTTGAAGGTTGCTATAATCCTTTACCTTTACCTATTGTAATTGATACCTTGGGTAAAATCTTGTTACTTTTAAGATGTTGAATGTTATATCTCATGTTTGGTTCTATGTGTTTCATGTGATGTGTTTTGATAATGATAATTTCTTAATGCTTGTTTGGTACATATGATAACTTGTGATAAAAGGATGTTTGGATACAACTAGTGTTTGTTTGGTTTATGATGAAAGACATCATATTTGGTTAAATTGGAACTTGTCTTGTTTATTATTTTGATTAATCATTGTTGAGTCTATAGTCGAAAGGATTCTCAAAAGTGGTTGATTTCAATTCATTAGTC
>JARVZY010006864.1:0-25155 GCA_030686995.1 Artemisia argyi | reverse complement strand
ATGGAAGAATTATTTGCTGAGCAAAGAGCGGCTAACATACGTGCCAATCTTCGCTATGCTGCTCTTTATGATGATGATGATGATGACAGTGATGATGATGAAGATAACATTGTTGTTATTCAAAAAGATTCGTCAGATTCATCAGTTGTAATTCCTTCCATTGAAAATCAGGGAGAAAATAATGTGACAAAGTCACTAGCCGTTGATCAAATGGAACTTGAAAATTCCATAACTGCTAGTACTTCTAAACTCCCTCAGTCTATTGATATCACACCCGAAGTTCACACTCACTCTCCAAATATGGGGGATGAGCATCTTAGCACTGTTCCTCAAAAGGAATCGGACGAATTCATAAAGTCTAGTGTTGAGAACCTTGTCCCAATCCCAGGAGAGTCACAGGGGACTTTTGATCATGTGTGTGATCTACCTTCTCACCCTAAAAATCCAAAAGATCATTTTGAGACTTTTTTCGATTTTAATAATGATTGTATATCTTATGGAGAAGTTGAGTATGAAGAGGCACCATTGCCTCATTCTGATGTTGAACCTCTTATTGAGGAGTTCACAGATGAACTTACTCACATCAATCCACTTTCATTGGAAAGTGATGATGGTCTCCTTGACTTCGAAGCCGATCTGGGAGAAATTGAAAGTCTCCTATATCATGATCCGTCACTCACTTCTGATCCCAACAATCCAATAGAGAATGTTAATCTCTTTGTTCCCGAATCATCCAATACTACTCTCACCAATCCTCTATTTGAATTCGAATCTGAATTCACTTTAATTTCTGATAATCCAATCTTTGATATTCAGAATGAGGATTGTGATGAGTTTATTCCGGAACTTGAGTTCACAGATTCACATCTTGTGAATAATTCTCTTCATGAGGAGTTCTCCGGTGAACTCACTCATCATATCATTACTCCTCTAGAGTTTGATAGCCCGGGGGGAGATGCACTCAATCATGAGAATTTGTAAAATCCCACCCACCCTCCCGGGTTGTTTACGAGCTTAACCTTTGAAATCCAAACTCAGGCTAATGAGCCTCCTCTTAAGGAAGAAGATCAACTCATGATTTTCATCATGGTTTTCTTCCTTTTCTTCACCTATAAGGTGACTTCTTCTCTTCTTCACTCCTTCGGGAATGAAGACACTATATTTGATCCCGGCATTTGCATGTACCATTATCTTGAGCCGGATACTTATCTCATCGGTGTGGAACTTTCATGTGCTTCAAATGTTTGTCCAAACATCTTGAATGAAAGTCCGATTGAGATTGTTTCTTCCACATCATGCTTCCCCAATGACAATTGAATTCGGGGTCGAGTCAAGCTAGCGACTCGGTAAACAAAAACAGTAGCATGTTTATAGGGTTTTCACCCTAAGTGTGGGGGAGTCCCCCATGCTATGGTTATAAATAAAGTGAAAAACAAAATGGTGTTTTTCACGCTTAGCTTGTAATGTTGCCCTTTTGCGTTCAAAATGTCGGCATAATAGCCGGGATTTTGAATATTGAGGACAATATTCATGCTAAGTGTGTGGGGGGGGGGGGGGGGGGGGGGGGGTATTCGCTATTCTAGCGAATTTTATCACATTTTACTATATAATACCCCCGTTTTTGGCCAAAATTTCAAAAATTTTAAAAATTTTTCACTGGTGCTTCAAAATTTTTGTGGTAATCAGTCCGCCTTGTCTAACCGACAAAAGCGATGGGCTAGTCCAGGAACAAACGGCTCTTGGTAAAGACATCTCAAATCCGTTTACGGCTTGCAATTTGCCCAAAATTGTATGGTTCCTCAACTCCCCATATCCCATAAAGCGAATGAGTTGGCTAGCCCACAAGATTATGGCTTGTGGTAAAGGCCGTGGAAAATCCATAATTGGTAATCAGCTCACCAAGATGTTGACTATTCCATCAAGAGTTAGCTAGTCCAGAAGCAAACGGCTTTTGGTAAAGACTAATCAAATCCGTTGACAGCTGGTGATTTGCTCAAAATCACACGGTTATCAGCTGTGCCACAGTTCTTACACCTGGCTACTCCAGAAATGATGGCTTTTGGTAAAGAGTTTCAAATCCATTAAGTTTTTCTCAAAATATTGCTAGGGACTAGCAATAGTTTAGTGTGGGGGATTGATGAGTGTAAATACTCATCATTTTTATCGTATCTGAACTGCCAAAACATCCAAAAAAAACTCAGAAACGCATCAAAATACAGAAATTATTCCAAAAGTGTGTTTTATATGTTATAGATGTAAAATGTTTAAAAACAAATGAAAAATGAATAAAGTTTGCACAATTGGTAGTTTCAGTCCCTCAAGTTTCAAAAATTAACAAAACTAGTCCCTGAAGTTTTAAAACGAAAGAAAAGTCAACCCAAGGCATTTAAAAGTAAAATATTATCAAAAACGATCCTTGGGTAAAAGGTTTGAGAAAATTACAGGTTTGGTCCCTGAAGTTTCAAAATTGGCAGAATTGGTCCCTGGTAAAATATTTTTGAATGAAAAAGTCAAAAAATAGTCCTTGGTTTATGAAAACTTATCACTATTGACCCTTGGACAATTATTTTGGATATTTGGCAAAACTGGCCCCTGAACTTTCAAATTTGGCAGTTTTAGTCCTTGGGCATTTAAAAGTGGAAAATTATCATTAAGGATCCTTGGTAATTGGAATGTGGCAAGTTTTACCCATGGGATGAGTTTTCAAAGTTGGCATTTTAGGTCCCTACATTTTCAGATTTTACAAGATTGGTCCTTGTTATGTATAAGTTAAAACTAAAATGGGCCTTGTATTATATAAACCAAAACACAAAACCAAATCCAAACATAACCAGCTGTGGCCCATTTTCTTTGCCCCAGCCCACCACCACTCACCCCACGTTTAATAATAACCCGGTCAAGGTTGACCTTTGACCACCCCAACCTTTGACCCATCTCTTCCCACTCACCCTGCTACAAACCAAAACCCCCCTCATCATCACCCTAGCCTTTCACCCTCTGCAACACTCCAACCCCTACACCCCCTTGCATCCCAAACAAACACAAACCTCCAAACCTACACCACTGGCATCAATTAATCAAGGGAAAGGTACAAAATGGTTTTGGCGGCAAAAATCTTTAAACGGCCTAAATTGAAAGTGATCATCCAATGGTTCTAGTTATTGCTGGGAAATGACCTTTGGGTCCCACAAACCCCTAGAAGACATTATAAAGGAAAGAAGAAGAACCAGTGGAAGATTATTAGATTAGTGTAGATTTTTAGTGTAATTTGGCATTCGTTAAAATGTAATTTCCATTTTCTTGTAACAAGAATTAGTTTTAAAATTGTAATCTCAAGTTTCAAGTGTACAGTAAGGGTAATTCAATTGTCAATTTCATTTGCTTGTTTTGAATTCAGTTTTTGCCTTAAACCATTCAAAATCTCATTATAGCTTATTTGTTGTTAAGGAGCTGTTTTACTGTTCTAAAAAACTCACTTGAATCAACTTTAAGTTTTTATAAGCTTCTAAAACTCTAAAATCAGTTGTAGTAAAGTTTTCCAAAATCTAAAAAAAAAAAAATCATAAAAATAGATGAAAAATAAAAAATCAACAAAGAGGATGGATCATGGTATTGAAGCAGAACAAGAATAGGAGGCTTGTGGTTTAGAGCTTATTGGTACGCAGTAGGTTGTGTTCTAGACCTTGGTTCTCAATGGCAAGCTTGGAAGTCTTTTGTGAGTTTTGTTAATTTTAGCATCTTACTGTCATAAGCTTAAGATTGCTTAACTATGTATTTTTCTTGCTTAATTTAGTGCTACATTGTGAGATTATGGCCCATGATTCCATGCTTGTTTGTTAGATTCCATTAGCACTAATATTTGCAACTCAACTGTTAAGACAGTCTAGTAGTAATCTTAGATACTTGTTGATTTTATTGAAGTTTAACTGCTCAATTATGCTTAATAAACCATCTTATGATCTTTAGATTCAGTTTCATAGATCAAGTTATTCATTTGCTGTGAGAAATCATCAAATCAGGTTCTAAAGTTGTGTTTGGATTAAGGTTTTCCACTGAGTTTCAGTGGGAATTGGTAGTTAATTTAGGCTCAGTCATGTTACTTTAGAATGTTATAGCTTAGAACAACAATAAAAACCATAGGTCTTTACTGAAAAAGTCAAAATCAATTATCAACTAGTTTATTTAGTTGTCTGTTAGGATTTAAGTGTCAACATGCATCACAATAGCTTATTAGTTGGTAATCTAACCTAAATTCATGTCTTAGTAGCTTAACATATCATAATTAGTCAGTAAGTTATGTTTAAAACTCAAATTAGTCAACTTTTATTGGTTTCATCAAAAAGTCAAATGTTCTAGTTTTCTGAAAAGTCAAAAGTTACAAGAATTTTAGGGAATTTTGTGGGATGTTTTAGGATTTGAAATTTTTAGGACTTGTTGTATATCAGCTCACCTTCATTTTCCCAAATTTGTTATATTTTTAGGAATTTTTGTATGGGCTCCACACACATCCAAACACAGCTGCAGGAGGCATCACTCCCCTGCTGCAGCAGCAACACAACAACTCCACCACTTTGGTGGTGGTTTTCTTGCCACCACAGTGGTCCTCAGGCCTTATCATTGGTTCCTTCCAACCCCCCTCCTACCATATTTCACCCCTTGACCATTGGTTTGACCTGGGAACCCCTGGGACCCACTTGGAATTACCCCCCAACTATGTCCCACTTTTCAGTCCAAAAACAATAAGCCAAGTGCTTATTGTTGGCTTATTGGCTTATCTAGTGGACCACTAGTGCTTTTTCCAGCTTAAACAAGTTCCTATAACTTATTTAGACTAGAATCAAACATTGTGGGTCCCACTTAATGCCATTTTAGCTTATTCCCATCCGTGGTCAACTGTCACACTTTTTAGTTTGTAATGTGCTTATTTTCAGTTTATAAAAAACTTGTTTTCACAAAAGTTGTTAGTTTTTAGTTATAAAATAGGTTGGTAAAAGAAAAATCAAGAAAAGTTAATTTAATTTTAAGTGATAGTTTCTATTTAATGTAATTTAATTTTAATTTTCATTTTTATATTTTTATTAAGAACTTAGCTATTTTATATTTTTATTAAATTCCTCATATATTAAAGTATTTATAATAATTTTCTCAGATTTTTATTTTATAATTTAGTATTTATTAGAATTAATTTTAGTTTTATTAATTATTAATTAATATTAAGTTTAAAATAGCATAATTAGTTTTTATTAAGTAAAACCTGGTTTTTATATTTTTCCTAGCTTTTATATAATGTAAAATAATTTTGGAAATTTTCTTGTGATTTTTACTGTTCATTTTCTATTTTTCTTAATTTTAAATAGTTTAATTAGGTAATTAATATTTAATTAGTAATTAATTAATATAAAATCCACAAAAAGACAAAAATACTTATTTTTATTTTTAAAACTTGTTTTTAGTTATTTTATAATTTTAGAAATTTTATTTTCATTTTTCTAGTATTTAATTAATATTATATTATATTTAAGTGTTTTAAATCTTAATAATTAGTATTAAATAGTAATTAGTTAATATTAAATAATTAATTAGTGTTAAAATTTATTTTATTTTTCTAAAAATTTTCTTTTACCCTTAAGTTTGTAAAAAAGTCATTTTCACCCCTGGGTGTTTTCAGATTTCCGTTTTCACTTTTTATTTCGTACGTTTACGTTTTATTTAAACGTGAACGTACGCGTTTTAAGTTTTAAACGTTTTTGGTTTTTCTGACTTTCCAGTCTTGTTAATATAGGGTATTTAAGCTATTATCTTTCATATTCCAGTAGTGTAATCATCACAACTCACTTATACCCTTTCCTGTCCAAATTCACCCGATCACAAACCCGTTTTAATACCATCCACACCTCGTCGGGACATAACGACCCGGGGAAACCCTATACTTCCGCGGAGATTGATTCTAGGCAGTTTGACCCTGTTGACCATCACCTGGTCAATTAGGTTGACCGTTTGGGATCAATCAGCAACCCATGTTTTATTTGTTTTGTTTGATTGTTTGTTTGTTTGATTTTATTTGTTTCCATATGCATGCTTTATTTTTATTGTTTGTGAATCATGTTTCTTAATAAATTGTGAAAATGCTTTACCTTGTTGTTTGTCTTAACTTCATAAAAAGGTATTTCGTAAAAGATAAGTGTAAGGGAAATCAAAATTTGTTTTTAAGAACGGAATTGGGCATGAACCACAACAATATTAAATAAACATGTATATTAGTATTTGTTTGAGTCAAATGCTTGTATCGAGTCATAATGATGTTTTGCAGGAATTAAGGCGTGAGTTTTTCCAAAAAAATTTCGGAAACTTAACATGAGATTTCTGTCAGAGCACTCTGACGGCGTCAGGATCATAACTTGACGGCGTCAGGTGTAAAAATTCTGAAATTTTTGTAAGTTTTGTTTTTCTAACGGAATCTTAGAGTTTTTGTTAATTCTTTAGTTTTATAAACTCCGGGGAATCTGCAAACATTCATTCCACAAGCATTATATCCTTATATATATAGATTGCCGCCGATTTTACGCGAGGTTTGCCATGATTGTTTTCTCAGGTTTAACAGGTTATATTGGACAAGAAGATGATTTATATTTCTGGAGGGAAGCTTTCAAAGTTTATTTTCTTGGAGGAGGATTTAACCATGTTATCCATTTATCCACACCGAACGAATCAGGGGAGTATTTGTTTCATTCTTTTACCTTCATTACTTTTACATCTTTTTTATTGAACATTGGGGACAATGTTCAGCTTAAGTGTAAGGGGAGGGTAAATGATGATACCTTAGAGAATGCAATTGCGCTTGAGTTTGTTTGTTTAATAGTAGGTGTGTAATAAAACTAAGAGAAATACTTGTTAGGGCAATTTTAGCGCCAAATTTAAAATTTTTTACAACATTTAGGAGTAAAGCTTTAGCTTTAATGAGCGTCTCATGGATAGGATTTGTATGGCTAGCACAAAAACCGTACCACTAAAAAAAAAAATTCACCCAAATATGTGAGGTTCGCCTTTAGATTTGTTAGGAAAAGCATTCATTATTAGTGCTTATGAGTGTACCGGTAGTACTTAGATTCTAGAACTTGCGTTAGTGATGCATCCCGAGACCGCTAGTGAGACTACATTCGTGTAGTTAGGATTTACTACATGATAAGAGGCATTAGGATCACCCTTGTGTTTAAACCCGTTTCATAATTACTAGACCAATAAAGTCATAATTACTTGACTAATAAAGTCAATTAATTTTCCCACACCTTTGCGTTGTACTCATTTTTAGTACACGATACCCCTAGTACACCCCTCCGAGCCTATCTTTTTCGTTTCTAACTTTAAGCATTTTACTTAAAGAAGGAATTTGTTAACAATCCACCCCAAATGTGCAACCAAATCGCCTTAGCCTTTTGTGTATGCACTCATCTTTAGTGCATTATTGTTACATGTTTAAACCCTTAGTTAATTGTCTCATTGATTACATGGTTGTTAAGTCGAGTCATATCTTGTACATATTGTTTTGGGACGATTGGGACTCATGGGTAAAGTACTAGTGTTATGGAGTATTGGGGAAGAACATCATATATTACCCCCATATGTGCGTCAATCTTAAAAAGTACTCCAAGTGTTTTGATTATCTTAATTCGAGTCATTAGAATAGTTAATTGTAAAGTATGTAAAAGTTCGAGTGTAAGGGGAATGCAAATTCCCTATGATGTATATTTTGGATGGTAGGGTAAGAGTGTATGAAAAAAAAATTCAAAAAATCAAGAAAAAGAAAAAAATAGAAAAAGAAAAAGAAAAAACATACGGACTACCATCCCGTTTCATTTTATGTTTATTTTATGTTTATTAGTTTTTTATTAGCTTAAGTCGAGTCGAGTCTTGGCTTAGCAACGCTACATTATACATGTACTTGACCAAGATGATTAACTCACCTCCAGTAAATTTTGCCTTTATCCAACAAAACCGTGTTTATCATATCCCTACACCTCACGTTATAACCCTTTTAAAAGACCTCTTTGATAGTTTATCCTAGGTGCTTATGCCAAGTGATGGAGGTTTGATCCTTTCCTAAGCCTATGGAAATCTATTTGCTATGACAGGTAGTGAGAGATTTTTTCCATTTCCATATTGTGATATATACTTTTATTACACCCGAGAGATGTGAGTATCTAAACACTATTTGTGAGGTGCTAGTGTATAATTTCTGTGCTTGTTTTTGGTTGAAGTGGAACGATTATTTATTGAAATTACTTTTATATTAGTGTTACATGACCCCTAACTTGTATTTTGATTAGAATAAAAGCGCATTTGCTTGAGGACAAGCAAATCTCAAGTGTAAGGGTATTTGATGAGACGAAAAGTGAACCGCTTTTGGAGGGTCATTTAAGGCTAAAGTCGAGATTATTTGATCAAATATTGCCCTAAATCGTTCCTTTTGTCATTTTAGGTACTTTTGAGAGGAAAATTACAAAAGGAAGCATTTTGGACGTTTTTGGAGCGAAAAGTAAAGAAAACGACAAAGTCTCAAAATCATGCTGAAAATTGTACCTGGCGGCGTGATAGATTGCTAGTGACGGCGTCAAGACTTGACAAAGAGGTGGATAAATCAAATACACGTGACACGCGAGAGAGTTTTCCAAAGGAGTCGTGACGGCGTCACCCTTTTAGGGTCGCCAAGGCCGTCACGTATTCTCACAAAGAGAGACGGCCCAGAGTATGCAAAGAGTGAAGGCGTCAAAAGTGGATCTAGGTAATACGAGTATTATTTTGGCGGCGAGTTGACGGCGTCAGACCTTACTCTTAACGCCGTCAGGATGTAAAATCTATATATAGTTTTCTAGTTTTCATTCATTGTGTGCAACTTTGAAGCGAGAAAACCCTAGACAAATTTTACTGCATTTTTTAGGGTTTCAAACCCTTGTTTCATCCATGCTTAATTGAAGATAAGTTTTCCAACAATCATTCAATATGTCTATGTGTTGTTTGATTATATCTTATGCTTGTCTTCTCTTTAACATGTTAGGCTAGGTTTTCTTTGTGTTTGCTTAGATGTAATGAAACTTAGATATTGATTATTGGTTGGTTGTTTCTTTATAATTGTTGTGGATGAATGATTTCGATGTTAGGCTTAAGAAAACTGGCAGACTTCTAATTGGTAACTTGCTTGAACGTCTTAAGAAACATGATCGGAGGTGTACTACGATACATTGGTTATATTTAATGCATAGGTAACTACTAATGAGGCCATGTTAGGAGCTAGTAGTCGGCTCAACATAGGAAGAGGTAGAAGCTTATAGAGTTAGGGAAGATCGTGCACAGCCCTACGAATGGTATTAAGGAATGTAACCCGTCATCCATGCAATTGTAACAAACTAATCAACCGGTAAAAGATAGCTAGGGAGTAGTGAAATCTAAGTAAACACATTTTCTCTCATTATTGTTTTCGCCATAATTAGTTTAAGTTTTTCTTATTTTATTTTGATTGAACCTTTGGTTATTTGGGTTAGTTGATTAGCAACTAATTCCGCCCACTCCTTCAAAAACCGAGATTTTTACTTGCTTTCCATAAAATATAAAAATACAAAAAGAATCATCCCTCATCTCTATACCTAGTTTAATTGAGTTTTAACCCTAGCGAACACTATTCTTTGAGTTGAACGATCAATCACCCGGTACTTGTCACTATACTATACTACAACGGTCAGGTACACTGCCTGGTGGGGATTGCAAGCTTCTCAATATCCCTTGAGAAGTAAAACCTTTTGCGAGGGTGCAATTCCATGCATCAAAAACCCATTTGGAAAAGAAAGCTTGACACTTGTCAAAAGTCCACATCAACAAATGATGTTGTTACCAAACAACCAACACCTAAACCAAAAGTTCAATCAAATGAACCCTTTAAAAAACCTCATCATGATGACCAACACCTAAACCTCAAGCTCACTCTCACTCCCAAAAACACACCTTCATCCCACTTACTTTCATTAAATGATTCTCATGTGGAACATGCTCAATCACAAAACAACAATCAACATCGCAACTCCAACACCTCACATCCTTTTACTTCTTCAAACTCACATGTTGCTCCTATGCTACATGTCTAAACTTCCATCCCTAATAGCAACCCCACTCTACCACCATCACCTTCTTCTGAACACTTGAAGTTCGTTGAAGAACTTAGAGAAGCTCATGAGCTTAGTGCTTTTCTTGATATGCACCTTGCACAATGCAACTTGGAAAAACCTCCTTCATCATCCTACTCTAATTGCTTACCTCACCCCCTTAACTTAAATCAAGTTAATGTCCAAAATTGTCCTTGTTGCATCTATCTCCAAAACCAAACCATTTCCTTGTGTGAACATCTCACATGGATTGAGTATCTTCTCACTAGATCTCATCCAACTCCTTCATTAACCCAAGACACCAATCCTCCATCAACCTCGTCCGCTCTAAACTCTCCACCTCCAAACACTCCACTTCCCACTTCTCCACCTCTAAACTCTCCACCTCGAAACTCTCCAACATCATTGCACCCAAACATATACCTCCATTAATCCAACACGCTTTACCCCAATCAACCTCCTCCATTCCAAATTCTCCACCATCAACTTTCCATGCATACTATATGCATATATCTCTCGTTTTCAAAATAAAATTGTTCAACCTTCTATGTCGCAAGCAAGTCCAATAGCTCCCTTTGTCAATTTAGGATTTTGTTTTTTTTACTTATGTTGTAATCAATATGCTCCAAGCATATTGTTTTTTGTAATGATGATATGTTCTACATAATCATCTTGAATGTTAAAATAAACTAGTTATCTTTGCTTGTTCTAAAATTCTCTTGCTATGTTTGTTAGATGCATATATGTCTTGTGCTTTTGACTTGTTTTTGTAGCATCGCTTACAATAGCTCGATTCCTTGGTGCCCTCGAACGAGGGGGAGTACACATCAAGGGGGAGCTCTCATTCCATCTAATTTCAAATATGACACTCGTAAGCAACACCTTTTTATTCTACAAAAAGAGATAGAAGTGAATATAACCTCACTAAATACTTGTCTAAAAATTAACTTTTGATTTAATGAGTTTAGATTTTGTAATCATCAAAAAGGGGGAGATTGTTGATATAAATAATGCCTAAAAACCTTATTAATATTTTTCGATATCCCTACGTTGTGATAATCACAAAATGTAAAATAATTAAACGTAAACTTATTACATAAACAAGTATTTAGTTGTAAATATTTATTTTTAACAACTTAATCACTTAAGGTATGAACAAACAAATGCCTATTGCATTTTATGATCAAATGGGATCAAATGGATACTTATTTAATCACTAAACTTTTTATACAATGTTATAAATATTTTATATATTTTACAAAATCATTTTTGGTAAATAAAGAAAAATGTTTAATTCATAATAAATATTTGAATTTAAAATTTCAACCAAAAATAGTAAAAATGTTCCAGAAAAACCTTCCCGAGTAAAAGACAAAGTTGAGAGTCATTACAGTATGGGCTACCCCCTTAAATATATGGGCGGCCCCCTTAAACTTTAAGGGACCGGCCACTCTTTAAGGGGGTCGGCCACGCTCCTCAGCCCTCAGCTTTTGCCTATAAAAACTAGGCTATTTCTGGACTTTTTCCTCACCTTTTGCACTCTAAACTTTCTGTTCTAATTCATCTCTTATCTCTTTCTAAACCCTTGATCATATAATCATAAGCTTTTATTTCCAAGTGATCCAAGCTTCAATCACTCAAGTGCAAGAGAAGAATACTTTTATTCATCAAGAGAAGAAGTATTACACCCTAGTGTGATCCTACAATCTAAGTTGTTGGTGTATTATACTTTGTAGATCACTCATTCATTTATGTAAAGGTGTGTGCTTTAGTTAGTTAGTTGTGAACTCAAGTAATTAGGTAGATTTGGAGTATCAGTGGTGTTGTAGTTGTGAGGTTGTAATGGTGTGAAGTAAAAGCATATAAGTAGAAGTGGTGTGAAGTAGTAAAGTTGAAGTAGTTGTGGTGTGTAGTAGTAGTAGTAGTAGTAGTAGTAGTAGTAGTAGTAGTAGTATAGAAGTAATCGAGGTGTGAAGTAGTAACTTAGAAGTAGTTGTGGTGTGAGGAAGTAGTGTGTTAGTAGTAGTGTGAAGTTGTGAAGAAGAAGAAGTTTTGAAGAAGAAGAAGTTGTGTAGAAGTCGTGGGAAGGTGTGAAGTAATTGTGGTGTGCAGTAGTCGTGAAGAGTCGTGAGATTGGTTCTAGCTATGATTAGAACTTGACATTTTACTTAGTGTCGGAAATTCGTGTATGCAAAGGTGTGTAAGGTTTTCTCCGCCATCAAAGAGCTTGTTGACATAATGAAAAACACTCTCGAGTTAGGTTCTCGAGGAGTGGAATAGGGCGAAGAGGTGCTTCATTACCGAACCACTATAAATCCTTCGTGTCGCAGTTTGATCTTTCCATCTTTTACTTATTGCCTTACTTATATCGTTATTACTTTCATACTTACATCCATATATAATGTTCATATTATGCAAGTGTTAATTTCACATAAAAGTCTAATTTAAGTTTTTGAAACAAAGTTTTTATACATTAAAATACGTAAAACTATTCAACCCCCCTCCTCCTAGTTTTCAACAGAGACCTTGTCGGTCAAGTTGATAAAGATATGTCATCTAAAGGATAGAGGTTGTTGATAATTCAAAAAACGAAATAAACAAACAAAATCAAACAAACGAATCGGAAGCTTTATTCAAATTACCAAACCAAATACAAACAAAATTTATAAGACAAATTCAAAAATACCAAGTTCTAAATCAAATGGTACCAACTTCTAATTCAAAAGGTACAAAGAAAACTAATGATAATGATCCCTATTTATAGGCAAAACTAACCATCATAAGATAGTTTTCTAATTCCAAACAAACTTGTAAAATAAGTCAAACAAATTACCAAAGTTACCAAACAACCCATAAAGTTTAAGTCACTTTTCTAACAATCTCCACTGTGACTTAAACTCCTCCACCTGCTTCAAATTAAATTCAAAGTTCCAAAGGCTATAGATACTAGCCAGCCAAATTCAAATCAAACGATCGATTCCCAAAACAATCCAAAACAAATTCAATCCAAAGCAAATTCGATCCAAACCAAACACCGATAACTTAAAAACGAACAATCAAATGTGAACCGAAAAATTCAAAACAGTCAACCAAACAAAACCAAATCGGATCAAGCAATCTTCAACAAAGACAATCAAATTCGGGCAACCAACTTCAAAAGCAGACGAACGAAGATACAAATTTTCCAAACTAACAAATTTCAAACGATCGAACAAAATTCAAACGACTTAAACCAAGTCTTCAAATTCCAAATACCAAAATTCAAATTCTAATGACCCACTTATGTAATAAGAATTATAGTCCAACTTCAAACTTATTATCCAGGTATCAACCCGATTCAAGTTAATAAATTACTTGGCGAACGAGCTCTAATAATTCAAAAGAATGACCCAGTTATTTGATAAGGATTACGGTCCAAATTCAGATACAAATACCGACCAAATAACGAAAAAAACAGACTCCCATTGGCTTCAAAATTTCTAAATCCAAACAGACCCAAAAAAACTAATCATCAAACAAAATCTAATGGCCAACTACTATGTTCCAACCTTCTGTGATTTCTAGTATCGCACAAAACAGGAACAAACAAATAATGTATCTAGCAAACAAAACAAATTTAATTTCATCGTCAATCAAAAGTTACTAACCAATTTTGTCAAAAGCAATCAAACTTCGACGAATCCATTATTTATTTATTTATTTATTTATTTATTATAATCTTCTTCATCTCTATGGCTAAACAAACCTAGCTTTTGATACCATAGAAATTTGGAACATAGTAGTGGACCCAAAAAAGGGGTTCAATGAGTCATAATGGCTTTGGGCTTAAGCTTTATCACAAATACTACAAAGGCAGTTGGGCTCTTTGGAGGGGGCCAAGCACCCTCCAGCCCCCCTATTCCCTCCGTCTCTGCATATTAAACAAGCGAGGACTACTAGGCAATAATCAGGGCCGTCCCGTGGAATTTGGAGGCCCTGTGCGAACGATGATTACATTATGCGTTGCTTTTTAATATCGATTACACAGCATCATGTTTATTGTATTTTGATTTCCAACATAGTTTTTTTTAGGTGTGACAATAATTATATTTTTTCCTTAGGTGTGACGATTGAGTTTTCAGAACATGTTACGATGCTCGAAACATTTTACAATATTTGTAAAATCAAAAGTATTACTACATTTTTAGAGAGTGAAAAGCCTTGTAGCATATTTTTATGTAAAATAATATATAAGACATGCTACAAGTACAAGCAAAATATAGTGTTTCTTTTGTTTCGTTATGTAAAATATGAGCTTTATGTTTAACTTTACAGATTTTGTGTAAGAACAAGGGTCTAAATGATATATTCTAAAAGCAAGGGCTAAGTTTTTAGAAAAAGAAGTGATTTATAAGACAAATGAACGTCAGGGGCTCACATATAACATTTTTCATGACTTTGGGTCATCTTCTCCACCCAAATTTGCGTCTCATCTTCCTCCATCAAAGTGCAGTAACAAGTTTTTTTTCTTCTTGTTATAAGAATCTAATATTTCATCTCATATCATTTCTAACGAGATTAAGTTCCCCAAAAATGATTTTACACATATACTGAAGTTTTATAATTCTGAGGCCCACCGGAAAAAGAGGCCCGGTACGGTTGCCCTTCCTGTACATGCTCAAATCCGGGCTTGGCAATAATAAGGCGGCTAAGTTGGAGTTCTGTGAGCATTTTGTTTTCAGGAAACAAAAGCATGGGCGGAGATAAAAAAATTGTAGTGTAAATTTTCGAAAATTATCGGCTATTTTTGTAATTTGCCCCCCCCCCCCCCCCCCCCCAACGGACCAATTTTTAGTGTAGTTTCTAAAAATTATCATATTTTGCCCCCTCGACAAAAAAGTTCTGGCTCCGCCCCTGAACAAAAGTCTGAGTTTTTCAAAATTAATTCATCAGACAAAGGCAACTCTCAGTTATCTTCTTTCAGGATGTTGGGGGCCTTCGTGAGTACGTTCTCTTAAGCGGTGCTCAATATTCTTTCTATTATTGACGATTTCTCAAGAATGACATGGGTGTGTATGATGAAACCCAAGAGTGAGGCGTTTGAGAAATTTAAGCATCGGAAGGTTCTTATGGAAAAACAAACACGAAGGAAGATCAAGCGTCTTCGCAATAATAATGGTTTGGAAATTTGTTCTGGAGTTTGATAAATTTTGCAAGGATGAAGGAATTTGAAGGCAATTCCTTGAAAAAACGGATTAGTTGAAAGAATGAACAAGACCCTACTATAGAGAGCGGATGCTTACTATTGAACGCTAGATTTGATAAAAGTTTTTGGGCTGAAGCAGTAAATACGACTTCCTATCTAATATATCAGTGTCCTGCCACCACTATTGATCGTAAAGTGGTACCATATATCCTATAGAGACTGTATATGAAATTTACGTGTATACAACAAATGGCATCGAATTACAATTACAACACTAACCTATGTTTTTGTGTTTATAATTTGATAATAATAAATGCAATACCACTAACCCTACAAAAATATTGATAGCTCGCTAGAGAGAGACTGGTCCCTCCTTTCTTTAGGCACCCGTTTCGAAATGTTGGGGGTGGTAGATTGTGGCCAAATGGTCAATGCACTCAACTCCTAGGCTTGTGTAGTTGTGTACACAAACTCCAAACACGTGCCTGAACCATCAATATGCCGAGTAATCCAGTTTGAGCTCTTTATGTTATCAATAAATCAAGAACTAAGCAAGTGTTACACTTGTTAAAATGTTATCTCAGTGTATAGATCTTAGATATGGTATTGTTGTTTGACATAAAGAGGTTTGCTAGAACACATCTACAATAATGTGTCATGATGTTTGGACCACTTATTGACTCTTTTTATTTAGAACTTATTTTTTTTTATAACAAATCATTTTGTTACATATCATTGTTTGGAAGTTTTTTTGTAAATTTTATTTGGTTTTAGCATTTCTCCAAAAAGAAGGTGACTTTACTTTTATAATAGAGAAACAATTATCATTTTATGCATCTTTTCGCACAATAATTACTTAATTAGTTTGCATGATTTATAACTATTAACTAGTACTACGTCAATAGGTGACCACCACTAGGTCTAGTTGCAAAATTCAAATTTAGTGTGTAGTTAAATAAATCACGTTTTTTTATACGTAATAAAACTTAAAACCTTTTTTGTTGTTCCGACTTCCGACCATGACTTGATTTTTCAAATGGTTGAATAATGAAAACTCGAAAGTGGGACTTTTGATGGACCATTTTAGCTCCACTTTCCGGCCGGTGGAATTATATAAAAGTATAAAACAGAGCTTGTTAATGGTAAACATCAAAATTTACGCAAGTTTATTGTGTTTAGAAATTTGAGTCCATGAAATATAAAGAAATACGGGGTAATGAGCAAAGATCTAGAGGGATATAGACACATGTTATATTAGACCAATTAAGTCGAATGGATTAATTTAATTAGTACAGACCAAAACAAACTAATTAAATCAATATTTTACACGCATCAAACAGATAAAAATCCTCGTTTTAAGTTCCAATTGTAACTTAGAGCATATGCAACACACGTTTTATAAATGACCTTTTACTATTTAAGTGGTTATATGAATCATTTGATGCATTGTAATAAAGGAGGGAGATCCAAAGTTGTGTTATACAACTTTAGTAAAATTAGATAATTGTGAGCTATTGAATTTGATCCAAAGCTTAAATTAAAAGAAATTTTTTTGATTTAAGCCATTGAATCAAATCTAATCTCTCACAATTGTCTAACTTTACTAAAGTTATCCTCTTAACTTTAGAGGATCTCCCTACCGTAATAAAAGCTTTATTAGTGATTTTCAAAAGAATGACTTGGTATATGTCAAACTTTTAACAAAAATGATACAAGCCATCTTTATTAAATGAAGACATGTTTAAAATTTTTCATTTTACAACCCCCTAACAAGGACGGACCTTATTGAAAGCTAGGGAGGGCACCCCTCTAAAATTTTTTGTCCTTAGCATATTTTGTTTATAAATTATTTGATAAGCTTTTGTTTTAGTAATTTAGCCCTCCTAAAAATTAACTATTAACTATTAACGTTTCAGCCTCATCAACAAAATAGTTCAAGTTCCGTCAATGCCCTTAATAATTGAAGACTTACTATGAAAAAGCTTTTGGAAGTTTTTGTACATTGAAAGGTTTGCAGAAATGACTTCTTAAATAGTAACTTATGATTTATTCATTTAATTTTTAAATAATTTATAATTTATATTAACATGAATGCTAGACTCATATAAAAATCCCATGAAAAATTTACATAATGTGTCAGAGAGTGATTGGTATAATTAAAGAAAAGAGAGAAATAACAAAAATACACCAATAACTTCCTGACACATCAATGTGTGGATTTTTTAGTAAAAATATTATGTGAGTCTAGCATTCCTCTTATATTAATCTCAACTATAGAGAATAAAGATATATTCATAGCTTTTAGATTCTAAAGTCTTAATTTTGAGCGTTTCTTTTTCACTTGATGAGTAAGCCTAAACATTTGTGACTAAGGATCAAATGAGAATAATATTTAAAATAAGAAAGATGAGAAATAACTATAACTACACATTAGAGATGCATTAATTTGAATTAGATGCATCCCTAATCTTTTAGATGCATCATAATAAATTTTATAGCTAAAAATTAAATGCAACACATATATTAGATGCATTCCATCAAGTTAGACGAATCATATGTATTTTTCGTTCTCTGCGGGTCAAATTTGTTGCTAGTACTACTTTGTATCGTTTTCACTTCAAAATCACTTTCGAAACTAATTGTGATGCTTCTAAATAAATAGAGATGCATCTAATTCAAGTCAATGCATCTATAAAATACGGGTATAATTATTTCTGAATATTCTCATTTTAAGTTTTCTTCTCGCTAGATTCTTACCCAAACATTTGTTTCATTTGCACTATGTTCTCGAGATTTTTGATGAGTGTAATGGAAATAAAGTTGAAGCAAAGTAAAGAAAAAAATGTGAAAAGAAAGAAAGTTTACCAATTATTTTGTGTTTTTGAGTTTTTTAAAAAATGAAGTAAAATGAATGAAAGTGTTCATTTAATAAAAATCTCCTACTTTTTTTTCTTTTTCTTTTTCATCCATTTTTTTTCTTTATTCAACTTTCATTCCCATGTATGAGATGAAAGTTTTTAGTTAAAAAAACACGCACTTTACTTACCTTTACTTTGCTTTCTTTCCTTCCAAAAACTTTTGAACATGACATATTTTTAGTTTCTCTCCATTACTTTCACTTTCATTCTTTAACACAAACTTGAGAACATATTGTTAATGGAAATGTCTACAAAAATCTATCTCTCTATTAATTAAATGGGTAATCTAGTAATATCTCTAAACCACTTAATTTAGTAAACAGTAAATTCTAGATAGATTAAAGAGATATTTTTTTTAAATTAAGTGGTTTAAAGTACTACAAGCATCTTATAATTATTGTCAAGTGTTGACTTCTTAAGTATTTATTTTGCAATTTTGGCTTTAAATATTTTTATTCGTGTTATATAATAATAAAAATTATACAAATGAAAATACATTTAAAACTCGATCCATTCATATATTTTGCATCAAGTAATATATAACACAAATAAAAATATTTAAAGTAAAAGTTGAATATAAAAAACTTCAAAAATCTAACACTGGACAATAATTATGAGACGGGTGTAATAATATTTAGAGTAACCACTTGAGAAAGGTGTTTGTGAGTCTTTCACATTATAACGAAGAGAAAATTAAATGGTTATGATCAACTGCTCGACTCCATCCAATTTTTAATACGTATCATTTATTTGTATTTTTTCTGGTACATAAAGTACAAAAGAATGACACATGTCAAAAATTGAGTGGAGTCGACCAGTCAAAAAATTATACTTTTTGTACTAGAAAAAATACAAAGGATCAACACGTGTCAAAAATTAGATGAAGTCGAGCAGTTAAGCATGACCATTTTGAAAAAGACTATATTGTTGATCAATGTTCGATTTTTTATACCTTTTGGTAATTTTCTCACCCTCAGTAAATTGAATGGAAACTCACCCTAGAAGCTTTATTAAAACTTAGACTAAAATACACCATTGGTCCCTGGGCTTTCTACAAAGCATCGTCATGCACCCTACTTTTCTAAAAACGTCGTGTGGCATCCAAAATATGGGAAATTGAGGCCGAATGCGTCCCTTGACCACTTTTGTCTCGGTCAATGCTCATATTTTGGTACATTTCCAAGGGTATAATAGGCAAAATACATTTATCACCACACTATGGTTAAATTAACCATGACATATGATAGTTTATGGACCAACTAAGAACTATGCTTCGCAACTTGAGCCTATCTTCTCTGATACGCTAGTTATTATTCGTGCAATAACCAATTAACCCACAAACCAAACACATTTACACACCATAATTACACAAACCCTTATCCAGACCATCACTGGTAAATCAAAAACCAAAACCAGTCACCCATTTCCAGAAGTCAAAGACCCAACTAAAATTCCAACATTACAATGTCTTTTGGAGATAATGTGATCACTGATATGGCAGATTATATCAGCAACATGCCAGATAACGTGACCACTAATATTATGAGCCGATTGCCGCTAAAAGATGCGGTGAGGACCGGCAGTTTAGCCAGAAGCTAGAGGTTTAAGTGGACTTTTTTTACGGATGTCATAGTTGATGAGGATTTGTTTTACTATTTAACAAGTACCTTTGATGGGAAGCATATTACTAGGCTTTTACTTCAGGTCAATGAGCCAGTAAGAAGGTTTGTGTTCTCCGTAGAGCCCAAAATGCTATTTGGACAAGACGACTTGAAGTATGAAGACATTCATGAGTGGCTTTTGTTTTTTGCTCGGGTCAGAGTTGAGGATCTCACAATTCGAAACTGGTATGGTGAGCCAGTTACTTTGCCAACCCAACTTTAATATCGTCAGGAGTTGACATTTCTCGAACTTCATTGTTGCACTTTTCCCACTATGACAAGTTTTAGGGGTTTTCCAAAGCTACTCAGTTTAAAATTGTGTAATGTCAATTTTCATAGTGGTACAGTTTGGGAGTTAGTTGCTGGTTGTCCCTTGCTTGAGTCTCTAAATATGGATCGTTGTACTACAAACGAGATGAGACTATGGGATGTTGCAATTCTTAGCAATTTGAAGAAGTTAAATGTGTCATTTGGTATTTGGAACCATCCTATGACAATAACAACTTTCAATATCTTTCAGTTGTCAAATGTTCCTAAACTTGAGACCCTTACCATGGATTTTCAAGACTGCAATGTAAGACCTATTTCATTTTTTCACTTCAACTTACATAATGTTAAAGCAATTTCTAACATTCATGGAATGTTAACTTTGAAACTAAAGGAAATTTGTCCTTTTGTAGTTGTTGGAAGAAGGTACCTCCTGGATAAATATCCGTGTAGCCTTTCTATTCCTCAAGTCTCTTGAGATATACGGGGTCGATTTTGGGAATAATGCAATGGTTTCATTGATCGTTCAAATGATTCGTGGGTCTCCAATTATGCAAAGGCTAGAAACCAGGGTAAGTAGAATGCATATGTATGAAAGACATCATATAAAATTCCAATTGTTGTGCATATGAATAGTCTCTCATTTTGCAGGCCTTATACACGCTTACTTATGTACCTTTGGAGATTAATTCATTTGATGTAACCATCAACAGAATGACCACTGGGCAGGTTCAAACTGTGGTGTTTCGTTCTTTCCCTAAAATAGAGAATGAAATAGCCATAATAAGGTTCACACTTGCATGTTCCCCCTACTGAAGAAAATTTATATCCATGACTGCAATTTGACTCCTGATGAGAATCAAAACATCAAGTTGAACTGGGATTTGGCAAGGAGGTTGTTGAAACTCCATTGAGCTTCCCCCACAGCCGGGGTAGATTTCTTTTACTGATTCTAGTTTATGTATTGGTTGAATACCCTAAGACAACTATTTTCGTATAAGTATTTTGCTATTTACTTTCAACGTTGTGAATATGTCTGTGATTCGAATTGCTACTTTGTATACTGCCTATGTTGCTAACCAAATGCAATGGAAAGTTTAATTTTAGGAAGTCAAACGTGTAAATGGTAAAGGTTATTTGGATATGCAAATAGCAAGTTTGACTTTAGGAAGTCAAACGTGCAAATGGCAAGTTTAAATTTAGGAAGTCAAACGTGCTAATGGTATAGGTTATTAAACAAGCCAAACGTGGTCACAAATTTTGTTACACAATACGTATGTCTTGTGATTGGATATGCAAAGGCACGAAACTAAACTATACTTTATTTGTTATATGTATTCATTTTGTGTCTTTATGTTTAGTGTTTTTAGTAATGAATATATTAATTTTGACTTTTATATGGGTCGGTAAGGATTTAATGGGGTGCTATTAATTTTACTCAAATTACACCGTAGGTCCCTAAGCTTGTAAACTCAATGTAGCATCTTGTGAACACGTCACTATATTTTGGGCGGGAATTGTACCTACGTTGACGAAAATGTAGACAACCTTAGGGACCAAGTATGAAATAAAATTTGTTATTAAACCCCTTCACCGTCTCTTCACTGAGACTGTATTAACTTTAACGCGTAACCCAATAAACCCATCAACAAGCTTTTCCTCACACATTTCCCTATGGAAGAAGATTTCTCAATATTGAATGAACTCATGGAAGTGGCCGATTCACCACGATACATGATGGTATGAGCCTCTGGTTTGGTCAAGAGGCTGTTGAAGCAGGGTTTTTTAAAAACCTTATTTGTGCCGTTATTGATCATCTCAAGAGGATGATACCAAAGTGTAGGGAGCTGATTCAGGAGAATGAAGCTTTGGGACCTCGTGGTGTGGCGCTTAACTGTTTGTAGGCTTTGAAAAAAACACATGCCATTGAAATCGACTTACTTGCATGTTTGATCAAGATGTATGGTGAAGCTGATGCTAATATTCGTATGCAGGAAGGTTTTGTTCAGAAAATGGTTGAAAATAATTAGTGTAATGGGGTCTTAATTTAGGGTATTTCCAAGGGTAGGTTAATGGGGTCTTTTGGGTTCTTGTTTTAGGATTTTAATGTTCTTGTAGGCTAATTGCCACTATTATGCATATATAATTCTATGTTTTCTCGTTTAATCTTCTTGTAGTATCCTATTTTGTTTATTGTTCTTATAACCAAAAACAAACACCCCTTTATGTCAGCAAATCCAAAGACAGTGGTTTGGGGCAAAAATGCAAAGCGACTGTAACAAACCAAACACCCCTTTTATGTACTGTTTGTAACGGCAAAAACCAAACACCCCATAATATGATGAAAACCAAACACAGTTGATATTAATTTCATAACAGCAAAATCAAACACCCCCTTTATTGACAATTTTTCGTTGTTTATGGCCCGTAATGACTTCCATGAGTCAAACCTATTTATCTAATGTCACAAATTGTAACCTCAATCGGTTTGACTTCCCGAAGTCAAAACTATTTATCTAATGCATAACCAAAGCAAATAACACAAAAGAAAAACGGGTTGCCAGGTAAAGTTCATAGTTGTTCACTAAAATATCACTTTTGGTTGATTAACTAGAATGTACTACACACTTGGTACCTAAAGTCATATGTCATGGTTGATTTAACCATAGTGTGGTGATAAATGCATTATGTCTATTATACCCTTGGAAATGTATCAAAATATGAGCGTTGACCGAGACAAAAGTGGTCAAGGGACGCATTCGGCCTTAATTTTCCATGTTTTGGACGCCACACGACGTTTTTAGAAAGTTAGGGTGTCATGCGATTTTTTGTAGAAAGTTCATGAACCAACAATGTATTTTTGTCTAAAACGTATTTAAAAAAAAAAAAAAAAAATGTTTACAATATTATATATAGAGTGGTCAAAACACACAAGCAATTCCACCATTAACAATGCAATATACTTTCTTTAACTCTTCCACCAATCATCATCAACTCACTTGTCAACAACCACCATCATGCCACATGCTCTGATCTCCACTTTTCGACCACCACCACCGGACCTCCGATCACTTCACCGCACAACACTCACTTTCCGACCAACCCTTAAAGTAATGGCTAAAAAGAAGGCGATTGAAGGTGTAAGTGATCAAATGAATGCTATTGCTTCACAAAACCTTGATCACGCGCCTGCGCGTAGGAGAGTCAGGTTGGCTTTTACTCAAGTTCAGGAACAGCTTGATCATGTTCTTTTTAAGGTTCATGTTTTTTTTTTTTTTTTTTTTTTTTTTTTAATGTTTGATTTATTTTTATTTTTTTACTAATATATATATTTAAATTTTTGCTGTGATTTTTATGAATAGATGGCTCCTACTGATATCAGGACTGAAGAGGTAATTTGTTTTTTTTTGTTTGTTTGTGATGAGTTGACGTTTTTTTGAATTGGTGTCTGATTTTGACTTTTTTTTCTAGCTGTGAAATGAGTTTGATTTTGACTTTATGTGGATATTCAGGTTGGTAAGGAGTGTTTTGTATGTACATTTGATATGGAATCTAGACTGATTAATAGGACTGAAATGCAATATATTTTGTCATTGTATACAATAAATGTAATACATACAGTTGTAATGTTGTCTGGAAATGTATCTATATTGTATAGAATGAAGAATATAGACAAAGTATGTTGGTATGATTAACCCAATAAAGAAAACGAACTAGTTTTGTCTTGCGAGTGTTAAATATGAAGAATCATTGATTTGAGGGTTAAATTAGTTTTGTTGCGGATTCTAGTTATAAACATATCATAATTGTCATTTTGGAAAACAATTATATCTATTTAGTTGTGAACAATTTGGTAAACGAGCATTAGAAGACCATGTGATGTACTAAATAAAATTTCAACTCGCAAAGAACGTGTTACATGTATCTCGTTAGCTATGAGGACTTAAGGGTGAAAAGAGAATTTTTTGGTCAATATAAGATAGTCAGTTTGTGGGTTCCAAGTTATTTTGTTGTTGTCCCAATCTGAGTGAATCTTTTGGAGCTATTAGAATGTTCATCTGGTTGACATTAATGTTAACATCTGGTATTTTCTCTTATAATATTTTGTATAATTATCAAAAAATGGCGTTCTTGTTCCATATTTGAAATTTATTTTATTAAGTTTCATGATATTAGCTCAAACTTATCTCAAAACTTAACAAGATGCGATCTTTCATGCGTTTGTCATCCAAGTGAATATTTGGCTTGTAACTTCCAGATCAAAAAGAGTTGTTTCAGTCATACACAAATGATTGGCACTATATTCGATAGTCTGGCTATTATACTGAA
The DNA here is from genome assembly GCA_030686995.1 of Artemisia argyi. Taxonomy (NCBI): domain Eukaryota; kingdom Viridiplantae; phylum Streptophyta; class Magnoliopsida; order Asterales; family Asteraceae; genus Artemisia; species Artemisia argyi. Next base: position 644 of record JARVZY010006864.1, on the reverse strand, counting down.
AATTAAAGTAAAATTTGAGTTTGAGAACTGGTTTGATTTTTTTTAGTCAAAAGTACTCTGTTTATGAAACAAAGGGAAAGCATCAAAGCACCTGTGGTAATTTACCTATCACAGCAATTACATGTCCCATCTTGAGTTAAATTAATATTAAGATCATGCGACATGCCGGCATGTGGTTTATTACCGACTAAAGATATGAGTTTGTACATTGTAGTGGTTTGAGATGAACTCAAAAGGTCAAGAAATTTTCTGTAAAAGCTGGTTGCCAAGGCCAGGAGTTCGAATCAAAGCTGCTGTGTGTTTTGTTCATGGATATGGCGATACTTGCACCTTTTTCTTTGAAGGTTTGTGGCTATATCTCATCATCCATATGCTAAAATCGTCAAGTTCTTATGTATAACGAAAAATACTGACTTTCAGGCATTGCAAAGAAAATTGCTGCTGCGGGTTATGGTGTTTATGCCATTGATCATCCTGGTTTCGGCCTCTCTGAAGGGTTGCATGGCTACGTTCCCAAATTCAGTGATATGGTTGACAATGTAATCGAACAATATACAAGGATTAAAGGTATGGCATGTTCTAAATGTCTATATTTGACTTCTTGTGGTCCAATAAATCATTTTGTACTTCAGAACTGCTACAAC